>CALYLW010001019.1:0-214852 GCA_944989445.1 Ampullaceana balthica | reverse complement strand
TATCCTGAAAATGACATTGTTTATATATTCATATTGCATGTTTCAAATAAGGGGCCGTCCATAAAGTACGTCACGCTCTAGAGGGGGGGGAGGGGGTGTAAGAAAGTGTGACAGTTTGCGACAGGGGGGACGGGGGTGTCTGGCCAAGTGTGACGTCACGCTGTTTTATATTAAATTTTGAATATTTTGTTAATAAAAAACAACATTTTTGTTCTAAAGTGTGACGTACTTTAGGGGGGGGGGTCCAAGATGTGTGACAGTTTGTGACGAGGGGGAGGGGGGGTTTACAAATGGTCAAAAATAGCGTGACGTACTTTATGGACGGCCCCTAAGTTTTTGTCTCAAGTGTTTATTCCTTAAATTTTTTTGTGTATCCTTTTTAAATAGATGGCCTTTAATTTTTTTAACAAGTTATCTTTTTGTTTGCATATATTTTTATATTTAGAATGGAACCAGCATTTGTTAATTTTATTTGATAATAGTTTTGTGGGAACATTCTCATCCATTATAGTTTTTAGAATTTTTTTATATATATATAGATTGTATCCAAATTTCTTCTACTGGGCTGTTTATGTTAAATTTACAGAGGAAATTTTGTTGATGATTGGCCGCTGATTGGTGTATTTTTACCGAATTACATTTATTCGTAGATATATTATTCTTCTAGGTATCGTACATATTTTTTTTATTGCATTGTTTATATTAACAATATCATGGTCGGACAGTCCAGGAATGATTTCGCAATCAATCACTAGTCCAGGTTAATTCGTTAAAAATAAATATAGTGTTTTTTTTTCTTGTGGCTTTTTTACTATCTATTCTAGGTTTATTGTGTTTATAGTGACTATAAAGTGTTGAACTAACACAAGATTTACATTTACACTTGTATCCTGTCATGAACTAACACTAGGTTTACACCTACACTTGTATCCTGTTATGAACTAACAAAAGGTTTACACTTACACTTGTATCCTGTCATGAACTAACACAAGGCTTATACTTACACTTGTATCCTGTCATGTACTAACACAAGGCTTACACTTACACTTCTATCCTGTCATGAACGAACACAGTTCCCTTTAATCTCCCTTCAACAACAGTTGCCGTTAATCTCCCTTCAACAACAGTGCCCGTTTATCTCCCTACATCTTTAGAGACATATATTCCAACAACGCTCTTCCGTAAGTACCTTAAATTAACCACACGATTTTATTAAGTCTCTAAATCGAATTTCTTAATTTATTTTTTAACCTTTGTTTTTTACTCCTAGCTATTCCTCGATTTTTTAAAATTAATTTATCTTCATGGCACAACCCAACACATTGAATACAATTATGTTTGTAAGATATTTGAAATGATATCACCATATAATTCGTTTAACAAGGCTTACTTAATACATAACCTTAAAATCTATTTTGTAAGACTTAGAAGAGGATTGTTAATATTTTAAAGACGGATGCGAGTAATATATTAAATTGTTTTAACTGAAAAGTTATGTTATTATTTTTACATTTTACTAACAATACTAACAATGGTTTTTTTTTCAAATTTATGATGGTTTATTTTAATCTAGCAAAATAAAATATAAAAATGAATGTTGAATAATGTTAAATAACCACATCTAAACAGTCAAATTTCCTGACAAGATAGAAACTACATTAATGTTTCAAATATCTCACATCTTAGAATAAATGGTTAATTAATGCAGTTTATTCTAAAACTTAAAAAAGGATGCACTTACATTTGTATACTGCAATGAACTAACTCAAGGTTTACATTTAAATTTTATACTGCCATGAACTAACACAAAGTTTATATTTAAACTTGTATACTGCCATGAACTAACTCATGTTTTACATTTAAAATTGAATACTGCCATGAATTAACTCAATGTTTATATTTAAACTTGTGTACTGCAATGAACTAACTCAAAGTTTACATTTAAACTTGTATACAGCCATGAACTAACACAATGTTTACATTTGATATGTTACAACACAGCACCAGAACCACAATGCCAAGTAGGTGTTGAGAACTGCGCATTTAACCATCTTGTAGACAGGACACACACGTGGAGTCAAGAGACCTACTGTTGCCTTCCAAGATATTATCAGCCTGTAAGAATCATAGTTCCTGGCGGCACATCGAGATGTGAATGTCAATTAAGGGTGAGTGAACATTATCATCTTTAGAATCGGAGTCCCTGGTGGCTTATATACATTATCTAACACAAAAAGTGTACTAAGAAATAGTATAGAGATTTTTACTGGGATTTTCTTTGTTTCCTTTTTGTGAGTGAGCGTATGAGAGTGCGTCCTTGCGTATGTTTGTGTGTTTTTGTTGGATTTGAGTTCGTAGTCTTAAAATAAAGTTTATATGTTTAAATACTAACACATTTATTTAATAAGCACACACTTATAATCTAAGAGCAACTTTTTAGAAAATATTTTGTGAAAAGAACATTGGTTAATATATGAACAAGTTTTCTGCTTCAGGGTGTAAATATAATGTATAATAAGAGAGGCTTTGTTTATAGTTTTAAATTTTGCAATACAATTAAATAGTGTTGATATTTCTTTTGCTGTAAAACATTTTAAAAATAATTTTATACAGTACTAGCTGATATACCCGGTTTTCCAGGGCCTGTATTGGGATTCTCATTTTTTAAGAACTTTTAATCACTAAATGATAAAACAGAACAACCTAGTATGCATTGATGTCACATTATCCGCGGGAATCCATTTTATTATGTTACATTGGAAAAGTGTTTGAAAATGCTTGTCTACATTCCAATAGGATCCCTTTCTGATTCTGGGTACTATCCACCGTTGATACACTTTCTTGGCACCATCTACTGAAAGATATGATTCAGTATGGTAGTAATTATTAAAGCCATTACGCCTATGGAGAAATAAGAAAGTAACAAAACTATTTGTGCACTGATAAAACAAACTATTCTATAAGTTTCAAAATTGTAAGAAAGAAATACAAAAGTAGTTGAATTATTTTTTAAATGTTTATTATTTTTGAAATTTTGAAAATAAACACACAGTATTATTTGAAAAACATAAATGTATATATGAGAAAAAATATTAAATGTTTACATGAGATATAAATACATGAAATTATTGTTAAATGTATTTACACACAATAATTTGAATGTTTAATACATACATACACATTACTTTATAACTCTCATTGACTTAAAAAATCAACTTATATTTTAAGAATTGTGCAACAAAATTAACAGAATATTGTAATTCAATTAAAATAACTTAAATTTTTACTCTAGTATACATGTTTGATGTAATGACCAATGATAATAAAATTGTTTTCAAATGCTTGTCTACACTCCAATAGGATCTCTTTCTGATTCATGGGATCCCGTTCTAGGTGAAATCCCTTACCCCCATATGATTCCATGTTGTATTTTAGACTACATTCTCCATTATGAGCCCAATGCGTAATGGGATCCCATTCATGAAGTAAACCCCTTTCCCCTATAAAATACCATACTTTGACGGAATCACATAGCTTAATATTATCCCGTTGCATAAAGGGATCCCGTTTTGTATAGAAACTCTTTCCCTCAATCCCGTTGCATAATGGGATCCCATTAATGATGGGATCCATTTTCCAATGTCATACATCGGTGGGATCGCATATCTTAGTAGTATCCTAAGCTCGAAAGACTTGGAGGTAAGGTAACAGTGCAGTGGATCCCGAGTCACGTAAATGTTGACGGCAATGAAAAAGCAGACTCCCTGGTAAAAGCAGGAGCGGCCCTGCCCCAACCAGAAGCCCCAGTTACTTATCTTGGGGCTAAAACTGGCTAAAGGACCACTTTAGGAGCAAGTGGTACCAGAAGTGGGCTGACAACACGACAGCAAAGGGGTTTTTCGCTAACATGCCCAGGCCAAGCCGTTCAGACCAGAGGTGGAACCTGAGTCGCAAGCACCAGAGTTTAGTGACTCAGATGAGAACAGAGCACTGCCCAACTAACTCGTACTTTCACAGGCTAGCCAACAACAGGGACTCGAACTCCCGTCATTGCAGCCAAGCCGCTGAGACGGTCGTATACCTGCTGACGTCTTGTCCCGCGCTAGACATAGCCGGGAGGTAAGGGAGGCAAAAGAGTCCCACGTTAAGACAAAGTTGTATGGCACTGCTCAGCAGATGGAGCAGGTTGCCCAGGTACTAGCCATGACCTTAAGAGACTAGTCTCAGGCCTACAGAATATGTGTTTAGTTTAGTAGTATCCTATTGCACAATGGAATTTGAGGGCACGTTTGTGGGCACGTTTGAGGGCACGTTTGAGGGCACGTTTGAGGGCACGTTTGAGGGCACGTTTGAGGGCACGTTTGAGGGCACGTTCGAGGGCACGTTTGTGGGCACGTTTTAGGGCACGTTTGAGGGCACGTTTGAGGGCACGTTTGAGGGCACGTTTAAGGGCACGTTTGTGGGCAAGTTTGAGGGAACGTTCGAGTCCCTATGAGATTTGATTTGATTTCACTGAAACTAATTATTTAAAGCTTGTTGTTTTAATTTATGGTTTTGATGTTGACAAATTGAAAACATCGTTATTTTTATAGGTAAAATATTTTTACACATCTTAGATGTGTTGCGTTCTGGTTTATTCGATCGAATGGTCAGTCTACCACTTCAAGACAACGTATGAACTTACGAGCACAAGTTAAAACAAATACCCCGCAAAAATACTAGAATGGTTTCAATATTTATTAAGTACACTTATATATCGCAGTATCCAAACTTATGGCTAAGCTCATTACGTTTTACTAACGAGGACGACATTACCATCTCAACATTTATAAACATGATTACACAATCCAAGAGCATCAATTTTTTTTGTTTTGGAAGCTGGGACCCCGCTCTCGGGCTACAGGGTTGTCTCTGTGTCCACCAAGCTGATAGAAACTTGACATTAGTTGTCCCTGAGTCCACCCAGCTCTGATGGGTACCTGACATTGGTTGTCCCTGAGTCCACCCAGCTCTGATGGGTACCTGACATTGGTTGTCCCTGAGTCCACACAGCTCTGATGGGTACCTGACATTGGTTGTCCCTGAGTCCACTCAGCTCTGATGGGTACTGACATTGGTTGTCCCTGAGTCCACTCAGCTCTAATGGGTACTGACATTGGTTGTCCCTGAGTCCACTCAGCTCTGATGGGTACCTGACATTGGTTGTCCCTGAGTCCACTCAGCTCTGATGGGTACTGACATTGGTTGTCCCTGAGTCCACTCAGCTCTGATGGGTACTGACATTAGTTGTCCCTGAGTCCACCCAGCTCTGATGGGTACCTGACATTGGTTGTCCCTGAGTCCACCCAGCTCTGATGGGTACCTGACATTAGTTGTACTTATGGTTGCTTGGGTCAAACTAAAACGATTGGGCAATGGGCTAGCCACACAATCCCCCGAATGCCGGGCTATTAAAATTTGTGAACGCTGATTTACTTTTGCCATTGAACAGCATTTTCTGTAAAGGGTAGATTTGTTTTTTTATCTTTATAATAGTCCTTTAATATAAGATGATTGATGGTAATCAATTTAATAGCTTATTTTTTATGGATCAATGGTTGTGTATTAATTTTTAAAAAATACTTTGACAAAGTTATAGTCTCTAAATATGGATAAAGCGTTATTCTTACAATAGATGCATGTACTGTAGACAGTCAATGCATCAACCAATCATAAAACATTTGACACACAAGATAGTAGAGTTGAAACTCATTTGAATTGATATTATTTCCATTTTTATTCTTATTGTTACAGACTGGATAGTTGAAAGTTCAAGCGTGAAATTTAGATGAGTTATACATGAGGTATTAAATATTTGATGAGTTATACATGAGGTATTAAATATTTGATGAGTTATACATGAGGTATTAAATATTAGATGAGTTATACATGAGGTATTAAATATTTGATGAGTTATACATGAGGTATTAAATATTTGATGAGTTATACATGAGGTATTAAATATTTGATGAGTTATACATGAGGTATTAAATATTTGATGAGTTATACATGAGGTATTAAATATTTGACGCTAAATGAATAAACCAATCTCAATTGTTTTGACTTTCTTCTTCAATTAATTTTTTGAACCAAATGATTTTTTTATCTAAATGTTATAGCTGGAATACCCATTAGATGTCAACACTAAAGAAATGGTTCTGACCAGTGCATTTTTTAATTTTTTAAAAAAAAGTTACGGAACATGGGGTGTACCGGATTTCGGCTCCGTCTCCGGGAAATCCGAAATTCGGCCATTGGTACAAATTCGGCTCCGGCTTCGGCAGAATTTCACTTTATAAATCCGGCCTAATCCAGCTGGCTGGTACAGCCATAAAATATATAAAATATATAATGGTTCCGGCTCCAACTAATCCAGAATCCGGCCATTTTTACAAATCCGGCTGCGACTCAGGCCAGATTTCACTTCATAAATCCGGCAAAATCCGCCTCCGGCCGTATTTCTAAAATTTGAATCTGGTACACCCTTAACTGGAACGCATATTTAACACAATGTGAAAAAGCAGTAAGGCTTAACAGTCTGTTGAAAATTTGTGTTGTAACTCTGTAAAAGGTGTGTTCTGTTTTTAAAAAAGCCCTGGTTGTGACTGATTTCATGTGAATCACTTCGATAACTGAAGGACAATAAAACTTGTCACACAAATAATGCGCATAGTTTGAAATCAAATATTGTTTCCTTTTCAGAATTTGTGAAAATTTTGAACGACAAATTAAAATATCTTATACTGAAATAGGGCATTACATAAAAATTATCAGTTCATTATTTATAAAATCTTTAATTCACATTTTAAATTTCATTGTGTGATCCCGATACTCTGGAATCAAAATTGCAATAAAAACTTTTACCACATATTCATAGGTTTATGATTTCAATGTGACAGTAATAAAAAAAACTGTAAATAAAAAACCTGTAAAAAAGGTTTTTGATATCAATCCTCTATTTACGAGACATAATAAAAGTATCAATATACATAATTTTGGTTGTCTGTATGTATGGATGTAATTTGTAGGTGGCGCCAAAAATAACACTTTTCGAACTTTCCGCATAAAATTGTTCAATATGATAAAAAATGAATCAAATAAAAATATATAAAATAAGCAAAAGTTCTGTATTACGTTATTTTTTAGTCTGTGTATTTATTTTGAAAACTTCCGTCATTTTTGACGGGTGAAAGGCTAATGTTCATTATCTTATCTTATCTGTTTCAGACGCTCCTTCTATACAGAAGATTATTGCGTCCTACGCTTATCTATGGTTTGTATTTAGTCCTGCATTCTTGTTAGAGTTTTAAATGTTGATAAAGCGTTGGCTGTCCTGGTTTCTTCAGGCAACCCATTGCACGCCCGAATTCCGGACGGGAAGAACGAAAATTTGTATGAGTTTGTTCTTGCATACGGAATAAGAAAGGTGTTTTTATCCTTAAGGGCCGTCCATAAATGACGTCACGCACCTAGGGGGGAGGGGTGTCACACTTTTGTGACGATGCGTGACGAGGGGGAGGGAGGGGGGTTGAAGAAATGTGACGTCACATCAAAAGGGTAACTTTAAATAAAACTTCCACTGAAATATTTGATCGCTTACAATTTATTTAATGACTTTTTAAAAAACAAATTTTTAAATCAGTGCTTCTCAATGTGCCGGTCAGTAGGCCATCAGACGCTGGTTGACGTAAGCTATCAAGACACGAAAATTAAATCTAATTACAATCCTTAAGTTTGAGAATCCAAAAGATAACGTATGAAAGTGTTACACTGCGTCGTTTGATGTTGACATCAAAGCATTTGTGATGTAACCGCAGCTCCGTTTGGTTCTCTCAAGTCGTGGAACTTGTTTTGCCCGTTACCCCAAAATATACACGTTTATGTGTGCGTTACAGACTCACTTGGATTTGTTCTAGTGTATCAATGTTTTCTTTGGTGGATGAGTCCCATAGAGAAGATGCATATTCTAGTACATGTCTCACCAAAGTGAGATAGCATTTTAGTTTTATATCTTTATTACATTTGTAAAGGTTTGTTTTTATAAAGCCTAAGGTTTTGTTTGATTTTTTAATAACTTCATTGACATGGGGATTCCATGATAATTTCTCATTTATTATGACTCCTAAGTATTTTGCATCTTTAGTTTGGGTTAGTTCTTTTCCGTGAATGAAATATTTTGAATTTATTTGTTTCTTTTTCTTTGTTACTCTTAACAGTTGATACTTTTCTGGGTGGAAACTCATACTCCAGTCAGTTTCCCATTTTATCAATTCATCTAGATCTTTTTGTAAAATTTTGCTATCTTGTTCTGATTTAATTGTTCTATAGATTATACAATCATCAGCAAATAACCTAACTTTTGTTCCTGTTGAGATGTTCTTGGGTAAATCATTTATATATATTAAAAAGAGTAAGGGACCTAGCACAGTTCCTTTTGGAACTCCTGAATTGACCTTTATTGGTGCAGATTTAGATCCATTAATTATTACAGTTTGCTACTTGCCCAAAAGGAAGTCTTGGATCCAGTGATGTAAGGAACCTGAGATTCCAAAGTAGTTAAGTTTTTAAAGTAAACTAAGGTGGAGAACTTTGTCAAATGCTTTTGAGAAGTCTAGTAATATTGTATCTATTTGATCATTTTTGTCTAAGCCTTTTGATAGTTCATCTATTAAACCTATTAATTGTGTTTCACATGATCTGTTTTTTCTAAAGCCGTGTTGATGTGTGCATAGGGCATTATAATAGTCAAGGTGGTTAACTATTCTATTATATATTATGTGTTCTAATTATTATAATACGCATTGCACGACAATAAAAAAATCCAAAATTTTAGTAATGTCTCATTCATTTATAGTTAAAAATATTTACTGCAGTCTGCCTGCTAAATTTCAGCTTGATTTGATCACGGGAAAGTGTTATAAAAACCTGTTTAATATGATGCGCACCGTGCGACACACTAGCAATTACTAGAATTTAAATTTACAGATCGGGAATAAATTTTTTTAAAGTATCACCAATATAATACGCAGCACACCGAGCGACACTCTAGCACAGGGGTGGGCAAACTACGGCCCGCGGGCCGCATGCGGCCCGCCAGAGCATATCATGCTGCCCGTAGGCATGTACATGTTGCGATCTTATGTCGATGTTAATTTTTTTGTTTAGAATTTTGGTTATATTTTTTAAATTTTATTTCGAGTATTTGATTCGAATAAAGGGATAAAGGTTTTGTGGCTGCAGAAATGATTAGTGATTATTAGTCATTAATTATTAACATCCATATTCGAAACTGCATTACAGCTCAACCGGAAAAGGTATAATTTTACGATTAACATATTGACGGTTTTGTAAAAATATAATTTAAACGTGAATAGACGTTGATTTAACCATGAGTGATGCCAAAAATAGAAAGATTGAGGACGAATGTCCTGTTTTTAATTATTAATGAACCGCTAAATATTGCTTCACGAGCGTTGGCAGCAAAGCAGTCTGCTTGCTATGCCGTGAGCGTTTGAGCGTCTTTAAGGTGTACAACTTAAAAAGACACCACCAAATAAAACAATTCAATTTCGGGCATAATTTAACGAACAAAGAGAGAAAAAGGAACTGCCAGGAGTTGGTTCATGATTTTAAAAAGCAACAAACTGTTTTCTCTAAACAGTCTTTAATACAAGATGTTGCAACCGAAACCAGTCCACTTATAACAACCTGGTTTTTAAATATATTTTTTACCGCTATTTATTTTACCAAACACCTCACAAGCGCCCGCCAAACGTTTTAAAAACGTGATGTGGTCACGGGGCGAACTCACGGATGTCAACAAAAGCCGACGGTACAGATGCTTTTATATAGACTATAGATAATTTCAAAAGTTCAATAATTTAATGACGGTACATTTGATCGATCTGAAATTTTGATACAATGCATTGTCATCCAAGATCTATCTGTGGTAAAATTTTCAGATCTCTAGGACCATCAGAAGTGTTTCAATTTTACGTTGGCAGATTTGAAAAAATCTTGGACAATGCCCAACGAAAGCGAGTTAATAAAAACGTGGTATAAAGGCCACTGCTTTGTTCACATTTTTTCCAAAAGATCTCTGCCACTGTCGTCACTACAAAAGCTCTTATATATTTACGACAATGCATCGTAACGCAATTGTAATTAATACAATATTTGCAACAGCGTCTATGAGATAAAGATAATAAAGATAAATAAAGAAATTAGGCTATATTCCTAATTTAAAAAAAACAAAAAAAACAAATCAATTTTATGTTAAAAACGCATGTGAAACCATGAAAATAATCGATTTTAAAAATGGCCTATGTTAATCCATCATCAAAGGAATGAACATAACATATTCAATTCGCAATACAAAATAATTAAGCGTTTTCAGGATCACTTTATTTAATTTAATCTACTTATGTTAATAGCTCCGGTAGCCTAAGTTTAAATGGTATAAGTGTATAGGTTATGTAAAAGACAATAGCTTATGTAAAAGACAAACAAAATATAAATGTTATATTAATAGGACACAGCTAAATTTAAAATGCGTACACGAAAATGTGCGCACAGTAATCAGGCGATAAAAGATTTTAAAACGCGCACCGCTAAAAATGAAGCCTTGAAAAAAAATACTGACACAATTATTACATAAATAGGATTTTTATTAAATGTCGAGTTATGGAACAGAAAATAATTAAAACAAATTCGCAATTAAATTTAAACGTGTAAACAATTAAATCTAATGCATCGTGTGGCAGTTGTAATTAAATATGTTTACGTGTCTATCTAATATATAGAAAGTAACAGTAAAGAAAATGACAATTCTTTGAACTACACAGCTCAAATTATGAAGCGTACACGAAAATGTGCACACCGTAATTAGACATTATAATATTTTTTGAATGCGCACGGCTGAAAAAAAATATGAATAGGGGAAATAAAGAGGGCACCAAAAGTAACTCGCTTTGAACGGCATTTGAACGTCCGCGTAAATTTGTTCAATACAGAAATGAGGTTAAATTGTTTATTCTTTGTCTCTGCATTTTCTGATTATTTAATTTACGGCATTCGGGCAAAAGGGACAATTACAAAAACTAACTTAAAACCACCTTCAGGGTAAAGGGAACCGTCCTGCCAAATTTGGTCCCCGTCCGTCATTTGGTTTTTCCGTGGCTGTCTAACAGAAAGTCGAAAAAGTGAAACATACAAACATACAAACATACAACATACAAACACCAACTGAGCTTTATATATTAGACTAGAAAAATACCCGCACTTTGTAGCGGGAGTGTGCTGACCCTTTATCCAAGTATTAGTTGCTGGTTATTACATTTTTTATTTGCTAAGTTAAATTTCAGATTCATCTATTTAGTTAAAATTTTATGAGAAACAGAGATATACGCCATTTTTCCGTGTGAGTTGTTTTCACTTAAGAAAAGAGTTTAATTTCTTTGACAGAGCTAAAACATGAAGAGAAAGTCTAAAAAGTCATTCATCCATTTTTTATTATATATCCCCATGTTGTCAAAGGGGTATATTCTGGCCTGTTACCCCGGTCGAGACTGCTGTTTGAGGGGAGTTACAACATGCCACCGAACCGGAACGTCCTTGAACGGGCTTTGTTGCTTGTTCTTTTTAAAAATGTACGCGATGATGTGTATTTATTTTATGAACAGCCCTTACTTGACGCAAATTATTCAAATTTCAAACAAAACTAGTTGAAAATAAAAGCAAGTAAAAGATCTAAATTGTAAATAATCATTAAAATTGAACTAATAATAACCTTTACTAAGATGGCATTAATTGAAATTAAATAAATATTTATATTACATACAATAAACTGCACTTGATAAAACAGTTAAAAACCTTACAGAAATGAACACGTAATATTCAAGAAAAGCGTAGAATGGAAACAGATGCATGGTTTCAGTTTTTGCTTGGCAGTGTAACCTGTGTTTTGTGTTCTAACTCCTTTATAATTCAATTCTTTGTCTGTGGACATGGAAATTAAATTTTTTTACTGCTGATTGAAGACAAAATTAAGAAAAGAAGCAAAAATTCAACTTGTTAGTTTCTTAAAAAATAAATCGTGCGTTCATGACTGTAGAAAAGATTTACCTGTTGGAGTGTATGTCAAGGAAACATAACCTCTTTTGTATTGAGGCGGAAATTTTATGAGTTATATTTAGCTTTTCTTTGTTTTTATGATGTAGTTAGGGTTTTTCTTAACTTATGAACTTCGTGGTTTATATGAATAATTTCAGCTTTGTGATAATTTTTAAAATGTTAATTTACAGTTTCGTAACATAACAAATTTATAAATTAAAAAAAAACATAAAAATGAAGAGTCGATGTACCTTTTAATTTTAATTAGCATTAGCACTTTTAAAAAAAAATGTTTATACCTGTACAAAATTGTGAGACTTTTTTTTACTTCTCTTAATAGAAAAGTATACCGTATTACTACAGGAGAAAACTTGGAAACGATATAAATGACACAAAATAAACTTCTCAAATATACCTTTGTCTCTATGCAGGAAAGCAAAATTGCTGAACAGCGATGTGACCTACATAATTAAACGAATCAAACATCGTAACAAACTTCACTTATTTCACAACCTTGTATTATTTTCAATGTATTAATTCAAACCTTATGTAAAATTATTGACATAATCAAAATATGTATTTTAGTTCACACAACCTTCCAAAAGAAGCATATTTTGCTTAACAAAACAGTTTTAGAGAAAACAAGAGACTCTCCTAGAGCTCCCCACACCCTGTTTGTTTGGTATTGTTCAGTGAACATTACCCACACAAAAATATACCTCCAAACAGAAGCTTGGTTTCTACCTTTTTTTAAAATACAAAATAAACGTTAGAGATGATGATGACGTATTTTAAGTTATTATATTTTTGTATTGACAAGTTCGAGCCCCACAATGACGCTCGAATAATACGCCACTTCATCAAGAAAAAACAGGTTATCTATCAGTAATTATCTCTCTTGTGCTTTTACCGACTCCATTTACGTTTCTAATTTAAAACTCAGCAATAATAAGCCTGAATAGACATACTTATTATTTTGACAACCATCGTCTGTTTTGAGAGTTTTAATCGATGACCTCTTATGTTGTGTTACGTTTGATGATGCGGTGACCTTCTTTTTTTTTAAATTCCTAATTTTAATAAATACAACATATTCTATTTATATTTCTTTTCGATTCGTTATTGATTAATAATAAAAAATGACCAAAGAAATAAATGCTTCAGTTAAACGTGTTTCCTAAACAAATGTTATTATTCTTCTTTTCAAAAGATATATATTATCTAAAAAATTGAAATAAAATACTTTCAGAAATATTTAAACATTAAGCCATTGGAAATATGTGGACATAGATACGAAAAAAATCACACAAAAATAAACAACAACAAAACAAACAAAAACAACAACAACACGGTGAGAAAATAGCGATGCATATGTCATGACAGCATAGAAGAAACCAGGCAAAGGCTTGACAGTGATTAGTGGGAAACACACAGAAAATAATGCAGAGAAAGTCATTGTGTGTTGGTTGTAGTTAGGTGAACAAGGAAAAGCTGGGAAGAACGGAAAGTACTTGCAAAGCATATTATATAGGGAAGTTCATTGATAGTAGATACAGTTTCTACAAGAAGTTAAACTTTACAAGCTTGGATTCTTTAAATATTTATTACCGTAGTGCATTTTTTGTAAGCGAATGTTTTATCTAGAGACAAGGAAGTAAATTTAAAATTCTAAACTATTTTTATTTAAATTTTTAGAAGGCATATATAAGCAATGCATGTGCAGTAAAACAATAAGAATTTGATAAAATGGACATATAAGTGTTTCTTTTGTGTACTCCTTCAAAGATATATAGTGTAATTGAAGCAATGATATATTATCTAAATAACTAGGATGTTTTGGGGCGCCTATGGCGCCCACTTTTTCCAAAAGCCCAAGCAACTTACATGAACGTTATTGCATGCGTTCGAATTAGTGTGTCTGTCGTTAACGTAAACGTCAGCCAAACTATTAACGGCTCTTCTTACATCGTTCCCTTTTCCAAACTTAAAATATAAGCTCAAACAATGACGTCATATAATATATCACGGCGAGAAATACCACACGCTCTGTTAATCTTGAAACTAAAATGATTATGACTTACGTCTATATTTTCAATTTTAAAAAATATGCCGATTATGTCCCTTAGCATTACAAAATGAGTGACCTGGGCTTTTATATCTAAATAATAACTCAGACCGCAGACAACAAGAACACTTGTAGTGTAATACGATTAAATGTAAGCCGTTATAGACAGTCATTTAATGAAATCTCATTTATTCTATAATTTAACCAAATCTTAATGAAAATATGATGCTTTTTACCCTAAGTCAATACTTTCTTTGTTCTTAGAATTTCAACCACATTTATCATATATAATAAAAGGCTAAGTTCTGTCCGTTCTGACCGTTCTGTCCGGTCCTCGATAGCGATTGGTCCCTCAAACACATATGACTCCTACAGCCAATCATATTGGACACGCTTACGTGGACGTTCAAAACGAGTTATTTTTGGTGCAGTATTTCTTCAAAAACTTTATTTTGAGTTATGCGCGTTGGGATTTATAGTTAAAATGTCTGTTTTTATGAATTATTTATTTTAAATATAATGAATTGTATTTTCTTGTCATTTAATGAAATCTCATTTATTCTATAATTTAACCAAATCTTAATGAAAATATTATGCTTTTTCCTTTAATCAATACTTTCTTTGTTCTTAGAAATTCAACCACATTTATCTTTAAATAATACGTATTTGTTTACATAAATATTTTTATAACTCACGTTATTCTTAATATGTGAAAGATTAATTATTGTCAAATTTTGCTTTGAATCAGTTTAAATTTTAACGAAAGTTTCATTGTGTTTCCGAAAATAAACTTGTAATTTAATGGTAATATTTGGACTTATTGAATCCATTAATTTTTCAGATGAAAATATTAGAAATCTGGTATACTAATAATAAATCATGACATCTGTGTTGTCATTGTTTATACTGGCCGAGTTTATTGTTTACATATCAGAGCAATGTAAGTAATTACAAACATAGGGTTTCTTAAAAATGACAGAAAACACGTTTAGTAAAATTAGCAAATCGCTTTTGAAAATAAATGTAATAAACTTCATTATTTTATTATTATTCATTTCACTAAGTTGTTGGTTTTCCAAATATGTTAAATAAAATCTTCATTTTTCTAAATCATACAAATACAGTAGGTTATCAGATAAATGAATGACTCATTTTGTTAAGTGTCGTTGAATTGTTGGTATTCTTGAGATTGTAATTTCACGTCCCATTTCTTAAAATTGTAATGTCTTTTTTTCTTCTTTTTTTTGAAGTTTTTCAATAATGACTAAACGATAAACTATGTTTTAAACTATATTTTTAAAACAGCATGTGTCACATCAGATACTTACGATACAAACTGGTTTGGTTCTGACTGCCAGTACAAATGTCACTGTAAGAACAATGTGGCTTGTAATATAACCAATGGTGACTGTCCTAATGGATGTGATATTGGATGGTTTGGTCAAGCTTGTCAGTACGGTAGGACATTGTTACGTATTAACTGTCTGTAAAATATTTTACTTATCTTATTAATTCTTCCATCTTCGAATGCTTCGTTTTAATACAATAAGATGTAATTAATTTCAGCGGATTTATCAAGAGATACAACATTGAAACTTACCGGTGACGTGTCACAAGACATGACACTACTGACAGACGGAGATGACACAACGTGTACAACACTTACAGGCTCTAACCTATCACTAAATGTCAGCTGGGATTATGAAGTCTACATCACGTGGTTAAGGATTGTTGTCACCAATGTCGGTAATTTAATTTTTGCACTTTTGCATAATTTTAGTCTATTCCTGAAGAATTCTTTATATAATTTCTCATTACATTTTTGGACAAAATTAAAACTATGTAAAACTTAAAATGATTTTAAAGAACCTTAAAGTTGTGATAATCATTGATATGTTGTTACCTCTCTGTATGGAAAAACAACAAGACAGTATTTCAATCAAGTTTCCTAGTGAGGTCACACCATCAAATGGGACATGTGTGAAGGCCTATGTTGATATCACAACAATGGACATTTATTGCAACATTACCAAACCTATTCAGTCTTTTCTGCTGTACGGTACTGCGATTAACACAGTATGTTCACTATATATAAGTAAAGGTAATATTGCATTATAGTGCATTGTTTTTAATTGATTCTGAATTTTTTATTTAAATTAATTTATTTAAAATCGAATGATTAAAAAACTGACAATATAGAAAACACAAATTATAGTAATACATAATTTAAAACATTGACACATTATTTGATTCGTTTCATTGAATCAATCATCAATTTATTCAAACTTTAAGTTTTTAACACACGCACTAAAGAAGAAAGGGGAACCCTCATCTTAGTCTAGCATCCACTGAGTATGGAGCATGGAGCTAAAATTGTTTGAGAAGTCGATAATCAAACGGCCTCTGAAAGCTAGTGGGTTCTTTATCATTGCTAATTCAGAATACCAAACATTTCTTAAAATCAAAGCCACGCTACATTTAAATAGTACAATATCTCTTCCTATGAAATGTGTATTACTATTTGAAGCCTCGGTGAGAAGTAACAGACATCTCAAGTCAAAAGGCTTCCAATGGACCTGAACTATATGACAATGATCTAGCAATGATATCAATGTAAAATATCTGGATTGAAAAAAACAATTGTTTATTGTATTTTCACGTATGCAATCATTACATCATTAAATATTTTGGTAATTACAGATTTCGTGATTAGGATCGTGTTTTTGTACAGTAATGCTCAGATTCACAAGATCTCGTAGGAATCAACGTGTTATGCCTTTTTCTTTAAAGATGAGATATGACGTTCCGTGATGTTTATGCGCCTGTTTATTATAGAAAGATATAGGGATATAAGAAGTTATATTTGGACACGAGTGCACGTTTCTCTGCAGGACGAAACATCGCTTTCAAACAATCAACAAGGCAAACATCCTTATACAATGGGCAATCAAGATTCGACCCAAGCAAAGCTGTAGATGGTAACAAACAAACGTTCTCACATACGAATGCATTTAATGACGTGGCTCCGACGTGGACTCTAATCTTTCCATCAACAGTTACAGTAACAAGCTACACAATATACAATAGAGTAGAACGTATGTATTTTTGTTTTATAGATATTGATTTTTAAAAAAATGTATTTGTCCACTTATCAGTCACATCTACAGGATTAAAATACTAAACAATATTTATTATATCAGGCATTGCATAAATTTGAATATACTTAATTAGGTACTTTCATATGTTTAAAGGATATTACATTATTATTACATTTGTGGTCTACACCATTGTGTGTAAGCGGTGTTCTTTGAAGTACATAGGTGAGACGAGGAGGTTACTCTCTAGCCGTATCGCTGAGCATGTTCGTAAAATTAAACAAGACAAACAGTGTCCTGTCTCCCGACACTTCAATGGACGTAACCAGATGGGCGTCGATGACATGTCTGTCACTGCCATGGTTTCTTGTACAAACACACCCGGCAGGTTCAGTCTGGAGAATAGACTGATTGAAGAGTATGGAACCCTAACACCACATGGGATGAATGTGGTGTTTGCACTGACAACCTGATTGATTGGTCACACACATCCTCTCCTTTCCTATATAAGCTTTTACTATTCTCTCCTTAACATATCTCTACTGGACTAATTGGATTTCACCGTAACTAAGTTTTTTTTAATTCTTTCGTTATATTCGTTTTATTTGTGTACTATTTGTTCGTTGAGGAAGGCTCTTTGCCGAAACGTTCGCTGTTTTGTTACGTCCTGTCAGGCTTACTAATACCCTGTTTATATGTTATACATTTACTAATTTAAAAGCCTGGTTGCAGTCTCACCCCCATTATTTTATTTACTTCTTTTCAGAAGATCTTCTCGGTTTAATTGATAGCACAACCAGCAAATCGCCTATAGTTGCAATAGTTTATTATAGTATATACCTTTATGATACCCCCAACAGGCAAATTATATTTTGTCGACATTTAATAATATCAAACATTCCAACAACAACTTCTTGTATCAATGTTTTAGACGTTTTGTTGTTTTCAATAGCCAATCAAATCTTTTTATTTCTGTTTTGTATTCCTTCTTACAAAAACATTTGCAATTTCGAGCACATTATTCATCAATGGCTTCTTCGGGATTAAGTTTCTGCCTGTCATTTAATCTATTTCAAAGAAATTTTGTTAATGCATTGCGTTAATATGTTATAAAACCAAAGACATTAAAATAAAAAAATAATAAAGCATTTTAAGGAAAATCAGCATTTTCATTAAGCAACATGTTACTATTGGTTTACATACGTTATTACGTACATTACGTTATCCGTCTAATATTTATTTCAGAGTAAAGTCTTTCTCTGTTTTTTTAGAGATTTAAATATTAATATGTTTGAAACATTTGCAGTCTCTTTGTTTTTTAAATTCAGAAACATAAGTATCAGAAGATGTTACATCCAATATGGAGTTTGAAGTGGCCACTGCGCCACAGCATATTTGTATGTCATGTTAAGGCTAAGCGTTAAGGTTCAAACGTTACCATTGGGGTTCTAATAAGGCATTGTGTCCATAATTTTTATGTAAAAGCAAGAATACAATTAGTCAATTTTGCGTATAAAGTCATTAAAATTATAATTTTATACTGTAGTTAAAAATATATTTTTAAAGTTATATAAATCATTTTTGATGGTAATTAGAATTATTGAACATATTTATCTAAATAATCACCAGGTGGAACAAAGCACAGACTTATCCTGGACCGATTGAAAGGATTTATTCTAAGATCATTTGACCAAACCAACAAGATTGTCCAAAGTTACACGGATCACGAGCCATTAGGTTTGGAGGTTTACAACGTTCTATCAACTGATCCAAGGGCTCAAGTTTCTTACGTCCAAGTAACAGCAACTAATCAACAAGACACAAAATTAAATAATCCAACAAAGTCAATAATTTTAACATTAAGGGAAGTACACATTTTTGGTGGTGAGTTTAAAGTTACAAATTATATTTCTTATTTTATGTTTAATTTAAAATTAAATGTCTGTTTACATTGGTGCAAATAAGAAAATTTGTTTTATACTTGTTTTAAAATGCTTTACAAATATATGTACTAAATATTCACATATGGACATGGACGTGCTCCCAGTGTAAAATTTAGGGGGTTGCCGGATATGGTTTTTACTATTTGCCGGATCGGATAAATTTGGCCCTAATATTTGCCGGATCCGGATTCCGGATCCGGATATCTCCAAATTTAAGTGTAAGAGGTACGGGGATGTACTTTACTAATTTATATCTAGTATTTAATACTATTTATTAAAATATTTATTATCCAACATGTGGAGAGTATATGCAATCTACAATAACAGTCTGTGACACTCAACGTCAACGACGAACATTTAACAATGAATTGAATGAACGAACTTGAAATAAGTTCAACGAACTTTCTAGTGTGTGTCAAGCGAACAGTGTTGTACTGAGTGTGTAGTGTGGTGTACAAGAAGTCATGATCTAGTGCCACAAATAAAAAAACCTTTTTTATTCAGACGATTTAAGTTTAATATGCTGCTAGGTAACTTAGTTTGATATCTTATGTAGTAATGTAATATCTATACTTGTAACTTTTTAATGTAATATTTTTTTTTCTCGTATTGAAATTAATTGTTTTACTATATTTGCATGGATTTGAATGATTTCATGATCAACGCTTGTTAATTTGCTTATTTTGTTATATATTAATAATTTAATGTTATTGTTTTTTTACTTTTTATATATTTGTTTATGAACTTATTAATATTAATTTAATTTCATTTGAAATAATTCTTTGCTGCATTTGATATCCGGATCCGGTCCGGATCTGCCATATGTATTTGCCGAATCCGGATAGGGCCGGAAATCCCAATATCCAGTTCGGATATCCGGCATGCCGGATATCTGGCCACGCCTAGTAAAATGCTATATAATAAATAATATATAGACCATAGTATCTAAAAATAAATATTATCTATACCAGTGGTCCTTAACCTTTTGGGGTCCATGCACCCCTTCAGATCCCAAAACATATTCATGCACCCCCTCGTGAAACTTGCAGAAAATGCATAATAAAATATGTTTATTTTAGGAACACAACAGTTTTGACAATAGGCAACAGGAATTTATTGAGAGATCTGCTGCTTCTTATTATCAAACAGGGATTTAAATCTGGGGACTGTTTTGGACAAATCAACTCTTATGTCATCCTCTGCAATCAACTTATTCCTGTCCTTTGTTTTAATCAAAGGTGTGGAGAATCCTACTTCACAGAGATAGGTTGTGGCAAATGGAGGGAGAGTCAGTAGTGCCCTCTTGGCTAGTCGTGGGGAGGACTCTAGCAGGACGCACCAACATTCAATCAAGTTATTGCAACTGAAGGCACTCCTAAGTATTTCTCTGGTTCTCAAATCAATCAGGCCATATTTAGCAAAGACACTGTCATCAATGTTGTCCAAGTCACAGAGAAAAGAATTGCGAATCCAAAAGTCTTTCCTAGCAATTTATTGACTGAAATACCCATCAAAGGACCTTTGCCATGTTGAAAGGAGATATGTGTTCAACTCAATCAAGATGGAGGAGATGTCAGCCAGGTTTGCCAAGTAAAATGAATTTTGGACAGTCAAACTTGTCAGCAAGGTCACTCTTTTTTTCTTACAATAAAATGGCAAGCTCTACTCTTAGTTCTACTAACCGAGAAAATATCCGTCTCCTGGACAACCAATGCACCTCAGTGTGGCAGAGCAGAACTTCATGCCCAGAGCCCACCTCCAGACAGAACAATTTGAAGAGGCAGTGGTTCAAGGCATGTGAGCGGATAAAATTTACAACTTGGACTGCAGTAGAAAGAACTGACTTCAAGGTTTGAGGTAGAGTTTTGCATGCCAGGGCCTGGCGATGATGGATACAGTGGTTAGTGATAATATCTGGAACTTCTTTCTTAACCAGTGCTGAAAAATCCTGACTTATTACTGAGCATGGAAGGAGCACCATCTGTGCAAATTGAAGAAATTATTGAAGTCCAGTCAAACTGGTTTTCAGTGAAGAATGCCCTGACTAGCTGCAGCACATCTGCAGCTTTGGTAGTAGCTAGTAGTTGCTTAAAAAAGAGAAATTCCGCCTTCAGCAATCCACTGTGAACATATCTCACAAATACAAGAATCTGACTGAATTGTGCTACATCAGTGGATTCTTCCAGCTGCATGCTAAATGGAAAAGTACTTCTTCTCATCTCACACAAGACTTGATCCAGAATGTCTGCAGCCATGTTACTAATCCTGGAATGAATAGTGTCATTGGACAAAGGGACTTTCTCAACCTGTTTCCTATGCTGGTAACCTCCTATCAGTTCCACCATCTCCAGAGCACAAAGCTTCACCAAAGTTTCTCCAATGGTGTGGGTCTTCTTGTTCTTTGAAATAAGATATGCAACCTTGAATGATGCCTCCAGTGTAGGTTTCTATGACGAAAAAAATCCAAGCTTGGGCAAGGTACCTGAGGTCAAGAAGCGAGCTCTCTTCTGCTTGAAGACCTCAACACTGTCCTTGGAATTGGGTGGATGGACTTTCTCAAAGTGCTCTCGGAGTCTAACAGGCTTCATGTTGTCATTGCACAGGATTTTCCCCACAGAGGAAGTACTGAGGCTTTTGTGTTCCATCTGTCTCTCTTTTTTTAAACTTTATTAACGATTTTGAGGGGGTGGTGACAACCGGAAAGTCGTACCAGTCACAGGAAAATTTTTAAGTGACGAAGTTTACGTTTTTAATGACCGGAACTGGATGCTCAACTCAAGATTTTAGGTTTCAATGACGAATAATGGCTTATAATTAATGTTTTTAAGACCTTTGCAGTGTACCGAGCAATAAAAGTGAAGGAAAAAATAATTCCAACGATTACATCCGCTCAAAACACTTAGAGGGTCACCGGAAGTCATATATCTGACGTTTTTTTATGACAAAATTATTTTTTTTAGAAAACTGTGACGTAAAACATGAAATTCAAAGGAACAAGTAAAGCGAACCGTTCATTTTGCGAAAAAGTTTTCCCGTAAATTTTCGACATGAAAAGAACGATGGGCGAACCTATCAAAATGGTTGTATATAGGCGCCCTTTGACGCGGCATGCCTTGCATCAGTGTTTACATTTTCAGATTATCAGTTTTTCTTTCTTTTTTTCCTTCTTCTTTTTTTTCTTCCCCTTTTTCTTTTTTTTTCTTCATTGTTCATGCACCCCCTGGAACCTGCTCGTGCACCCCTTGGGGGCGCATGCACCACTGTTTAGGAACCCCTGATCTATAATAATAAAAGGCAAAGCCCTCACTCACTGACTGACTCACTCAGCACTAATTCTCCAACTTCCCGTGTAGGTAGAAGTATGAAACCATGGGAAGTTGTTGAGTAGCCTCTCGCGACGAAAATTGGCGTAGAAGAATTTTAAAATTAACACTCATGGGGCCCGGGGGCCCAAAAAAACGTTTTTTTTCCTAATATGGCTTAAATAAAATATAAAAATGACCAATTCTCCTATTTCCCGAGTAGGCAGAAGCATGAAACTTTGGGAAGTTGTTGAGTACATTACCATTGCAGGCGAAAAAAAATATTTTAATTATCACTTCCTGGGGGCAGGGGGGCCAAATGAAGTGGATTTTTTAATTAGCTATATAAAAACTGGAAATCCCAAATTCTTATATTTCCCGTGTAGGTAGAAGCATGAAACTCTGAGCAGTTGATAAGTACACTTCCGCGATGATAACAAGCCAAAACAATAAATTGTCACTTACTGGGGGCCCAAATGTAGTTTTTTTTTCCTTGTATGTGCTATATAAAAATTTACAAAATCACTAATTCTCCTGTTTCACGAGTACGTAGAAGAATGAAACTATGGGAAGTTGTTGAGTACACTTCCGCAATGATAACAGGCAAATAAATATTTCAATTATTAAATACTTGGACCAGGGGCCCAAATGAAGTTTTTTCTTATATAAAAAAACTGACTCATATCTAATTCCCCAACTTCCCGTGTATGTAGAAGTATGAAACTATAGGAAGTTGTTGAGTACACTTCCGCAATGTTAACAGGCAAATAAATATTTCAATTATTAAATACTTGGGACCAGGGGCCCCAATGAAGTTTTTTTTCCTTATATGAGCTATATAAAAACGTAAAATCACTAATTCTCCTTTTTTCTGTGTAGGTAGAAGCATGAAACTTTGGGTAGTTGTTAAGTACCATTTCGCGATGGTAAAAGGTAAAAAATATATTATCACTTACTATGAGCCGGGGGTCCCAAATGTAGTTTTTTCTTATATAAAAAACTGACTCATCATCTAATTCCCCAACTTCCCGTGTATGTAGAAGCATGAAACTATGGGAAGTTGTTGAGTACACTTCCGCAACGATAACAGGCGAAAAAGAAATATGAAATTGACACTCATGGGGGCCGTGGGCCCAAAAACATTTTTCCCCTTATATGGGCTATATAAAATTTGAAAATCAATCATTCTCCTATTTCACGAGTAGCAAAAGCATGAAACTTTGGGAAGTTGTTGAGTACAATCCCGCGATGGTAACGGGAGAAAAAATATTTAAATTATCACTTCCTGGGGGCCGGGGCCCCAAATTAAGTTTTTTCCTTATATGAGCTATATAAAAACTAAAAATCACTAATTCTCCTATTTCCCGTGTAGGTAGAAGCATGAAACACTAGGTAGTTGATAAGCACACTTCCGCGATGGTAACAAGCGAAAAAAATATTTAAAATAACACTTAATGGGGTCCGGGGGCCCAAATGTAGTTTTTTTCTTATATAAAAAACTGACTCATCACTAATTCTCCAACTTCCCGTGTAGGTATTAGCATGAAACTTTGGGAACTTGCTGAGTACACTCTCTCAACGATAATTGGCTAATAAGAATTTTAAAATTCACACTGTTGGGGGCCCGGGGCCCAAAAATGCTTTTTTTCCTTATATGGACTATATAGAATATGAAATCACTAATTTTCTCATTTCACGAGTACGCAAAAGCATGAAACTTTGGGAAGTTGTTGAGTACAATCCCGCGATGGTAACGGGAGAAAATAATATTTTAAATTATCACTTCCTGGGGGCCGGGGCCCCAAATTAAGTTTTTTCCTTATATGAGCTATATAAAAACTAAAAATCACTAATGCTCCTATTTCCCGTGTAGGTAGAAGCATGAAACACTAGGTAGTTGATAAGCACAATTCCGCGATGGTAACAAGCGAAAAATATATTTAAAATAACACTTAATGGGGTCCGGGGGCCCAAATGTAGTTTTTTTCTTATATAAAAAACTGACTCATCACTAATTCTCCAACTTCCCGTGTAGGTATTAGCATGAAACTTTGGGAACTTGCTGAGTACACTCTCTCAACGATAATTGGCTAATAAGAATTTTAAAATTCACACTTTTGGGGGCCCGGGGCCCAAAACGCTTTTTTTCCTTATATGGACTATGTAAAATATGAAATCACTAATTTTCTCATTTCTCGAGTACGCAAAAGCATGAAACTTTGGGAAGTTGTTGAGTACAATCCCTGCGATGGTAACGGGAAAAAAATTTTTTTAAATTGTCACTTCCTGGGGGCCGGGGCCCCAAATTAAGTTTTTTCCTTATATGAGCTTTATAAAAACTAAAAATCACTCATTCTCCTATTTCCCGTGTAGGTAGAAGCATGAAACACTAGGTAGTTGATAAGCACACTTCCGCGATGGTAACAAGCGAAAAAAATATTTAAAATAACACTTAATGGGGTCCGGGGGCCCAAATGTAGTTTTCTTCTTATATTAAAAACAGACTCATCACTAATCTCGGATTTACCGTGTAGGTAGAAGCATGAAACTTTGGGAAGAGTAGTTTTAAGTACACTTTCACGATGGTAACAGGTAAAAACAATATTTAAATTATCACTTACTGGGGGCCGGGGGCCAAAATGTAGTCTTTTCTTATATTAAAACTGACTCATCACTAATTCTCGGACTTCCCGTGTATGTAGAAGCATGAAACCTTGGGAAGTTATCAAGTAGCCTCTCTCGACGACAAATGGCGAAAAAGAATTTATAAATTCAGCTTCATGGGGGCCGGGGGCCCAAAATCTTTTTTTCCCCTTCCATTTGCTATATAAACATTTGAAAATCACTAATCCTCCTATTTCCCGAGTAGGTAGAAGCATGAAACTTTGGGAAGTTGTTGAGTACACTTCCGCGATGGTAATAGGCGAAAAAATATTCAAAATTTCACTTACTGGGGCCCAGGGGCCAAAATGTAGTTTTTTTCCTTATATGAGTTATATAAAAACTGAAAATCACTAATTCTCCTAATTCCTGTGTAGGAAGTAGCATGAAACTTTGAGTAGTTGTTAAGTAACATTCTGCGATGGTAACAGGTTAAAAAACTATCTAGATTATCACTTACTGGGGGCCGGGGGCCAAAATGTAGTTTTCTTCTTATATAAAAAACTGACTCATCACTAATTCTCCAATTTCTCGTGTTGTTAGCAGCATGAAACTTTGGAGAGTTGTTAAGTACACTTCCACGATGGTAACAGGTGAAAAAGAATTTTGAAATTCACACTCATGGGGGCCGGGGGCCCAAAAACGTTTTTTTCCTCATTCTGGCTTTATAAAAAATAAAAATCCCTTATTCTCCTATTTCCCGAGAAGGTAGAAGCATGAAACTTTGGGTAGTTGTTGGATAACATTCCGCGATGGTAACAGGTGGAACAATTATATAAATTATCACATAACGGGGGGCCGTGGGCCGAAATGTAATTTTTTTTCTTTATGAGCTATATAAAAACTGAAAATCACTAATTCTCCTATTTCCCGTGTAGGTGGAAGCATGAAACTTTGGGCGGTTGTTGAGTACCCCCCGCAATGGTAGCAGACGGAGAAAAATTAAATTATCAGCTCGATAGGTTCACGGGAAGTGTGTCATTTTTTTACTTTTCGTTTTTGTTTTTCTGCGGGACTACAACAGACAGACAGACAAGACGGTGAAGTTAATATATGTATTATATCCATCATGATCCATTTTGAAATCAATTTGTGTTTTGAATTTGTGTTACGCGGGTTCTCAATGCTTACTGAAATCCTAATTTACCGCAGCAAATGCGCGGGTATTTTGCTAGTCTATACTAATAAAAGGCAAAGCCCTCACTCACTGACTGACTCACTCAGCACTAATTCTCCAACTTCCCGTGTAGGTAGAAGTATGAAACCATGGGAAGTTGTTGAGTAGCCTCTCGCGACGAAAATTGGCGTAGAAGAATTTTAAAATTAACACTCATGGGGCCCGGGGGCCCAAAAAAACGTTTTTTTCCTAATATGGCTTAAATAAAATATAAAAATGACCAATTCTCCTATTTCCCGAGTAGGCAGAAGCATGAAACTTTGGGAAGTTGTTGAGTACATTACCATTGCAGGCGAAAAAAAATATTTTAATTATCACTTCCTGGGGGCAGGGGGGCCAAATGAAGTGGATTTTTTAATTAGCTATATAAAAACTGGAAATCCCAAATTCTTATATTTCCCGTGTAGGTAGAAGCATGAAACTCTGAGCAGTTGATAAGTACACTTCCGCGATGATAACAAGCCAAAACAATAAATTGTCACTTACTGGGGGCCCAAATGTAGTTTTTTTTTCCTTGTATGTGCTATATAAAAATTTACAAAATCACTAATTCTCCTGTTTCACGAGTACGTAGAAGAATGAAACTATGGGAAGTTGTTGAGTACACTTCCGCAATGATAACAGGCAAATAAATATTTCAATTATTAAATACTTGGACCAGGGGCCCAAATGAAGTTTTTTCTTATATAAAAAAACTGACTCATATCTAATTCCCCAACTTCCCGTGTATGTAGAAGTATGAAACTATAGGAAGTTGTTGAGTACACTTCCGCAATGTTAACAGGCAAATAAATATTTCAATTATTAAATACTTGGACCAGGGGCCCCAATGAAGTTTTTTTTCCTTATATGAGCTATATAAAAACGTAAAATCACTAATTCTCCTTTTTTCTGTGTAGGTAGAAGCATGAAACTTTGGGTAGTTGTTAAGTACCATTTCGCGATGGTAAAAGGTAAAAAATATATTATCACTTACTATGAGCCGGGGTCCCAAATGTAGTTTTTTCTTATATAAAAAACTGACTCATATCTAATTCCCCAACTTCCCGTGTATGTAGAAGTATGAAACTATGGGAAGTTGTTGAGTACACTTCCGCAATGGTAACAGGCGAAAAAGAAATATGAAATTGACACTCATGGGGGCCGTGGGCCCAAAAACATTTTCCCCTTATATGGGCTATATAAAAATTAAAAATCAATCATTCTCCTATTTCTAGGTAGAAGCATGAAACTTTGAGTAGCTGTAAAGCAACATTCCGCGATGGTAAAAGGTAACAAGAAATATATAAATTATCACTTACTGGGGGCCGGGGGCCCAAATGTAGTTTTATTCTTATATTGAAAACTGACTCATCACCAATTCTCAAACTTCTTGTAACGGTAGACGTATGAAACTTTGAGAACCTGCTGAGTACACTATTAAGACAATAATTAGCGAAAAATAATTTATAATCTCCATTCATGGGTGGCCGGGGGCCCAAACCCGTTTTTTGTTTCCTTTTATGGGCTAGATAAAACTGAATCAACACTAATTCCTCATCTTCCCGTGTAGGTAGAAGCACGAAACTTTGGAAAGTTTTTGAGTACCCTCCCGCAATGGTAACAGTCAAAAAAATATAAAATTATCAGTAACTTGTGGCGGAGCCCCAAATGTAGTTTTTTTCATATATGAGCTATATAAAACAGGTTCATCATTAAATTTCCCGTGTAAGTATCAGCATGAAACTTTGGGAAGTTTTTGAGTACCCTCCCACGATGGTAACAGGCTTAAACATTATAAAATTATCACTCACTAGGGGGCCGGGGGCCCAAATGTAGGTTTTTTCCTTATATGAGCTCTATAAAACAGACTCATCATTAAATATTCCTTTTCCGGTGTAGGTAGGAGCATGAAACTTTGGGAAGTTGTTGAGAACCCTCCCGCAATGGTAACATACGAAAATATAATTTAAATTATCACCTCAATAGGATTGCTAGAAGTGATTTTTTACTTTTTGTTTTTCTGCGGGACCACGACAGACAGACAGACAAGACGGGGAAGTTAATATATGTAGTTTATGTATCATGATCTAGATCAGGGGTTCCCAACCTTTTTGTACTCTAGAGCA
Source organism: Ampullaceana balthica (assembly GCA_944989445.1). Classification (NCBI taxonomy): domain Eukaryota; kingdom Metazoa; phylum Mollusca; class Gastropoda; family Lymnaeidae; genus Ampullaceana; species Ampullaceana balthica. The sequence goes on along the minus strand of CALYLW010001019.1, from coordinate 186,351 downwards.
CATTTTAAAATATCGGTAGGGGGGCTGACACCCCCTATTTTTAATCGACAAAACTCCTTCCACAACTTCTCATTTTCCCATAATTTATTTTCTTATATTCATAATTTATTAATAGATTAATTAAATAATAAACAAACGTGTTTCAAAATAATTAAATCATTATTCAAATTACATACACAGAGAGAAATGTATTAACAAAACGTAAACAGAGTAAACAAAAAACACAAATACAAAGAAAACATTTTATAAAAAAATATAATATCAATATGTCAATGTAATCTTTGGAATTGCATATCATTGGCCAGTGGCACATAATTAGGAGAGTAAGAGGATAATCATGTTAGCAAACAATCATAAAGATGATAATCGGTGAGTCGAGACCTATATCTTGATTTTATTAAGTTCATATTTGAAAACAATGATTCGCATAACTATGTCGAACCGAAAAATGGTTCAATTTTATAAGCCATATTTTTTTTCAAAAATGGGAACTTTTCTCTGTATTCCAAAAGTAACCAAATATTAAGGATTTTAGCAAAATATCATTCTTAAGGTCCAACATTTCTAACTCTAGTTCTTCTGTCTTACCTTGAACAAAATCTGCATGACATGCGGCGATTTACATTACATTTTTTTGGCACGTAAAAGGATTGATACAGAAGGAAACAATTTTGCTCGATATGTGTAAACTGAAAAAATCCAAATCTACAAACTAATTTTTTTACACTTGAATATACTGAATAAATTATGACACGTTTAGTTCATTGTTACCTAGCCTGTTCTTCATACGTGGGAAATGCACGAGAGACTCGATCTGCAGATGTGATATCAAGAATTCCATTTTAGCTTTAAATGACTTTACAGAGCTTATCATTTCAGCTATTTTTTTGTCTTTTCCCTGCAACTCCAAATTCAAATAATTCAATTTTTCCATGTTGTCTGTAAAAAATCCCAAATCAAACAGCCAGCTAGAGTCAGCCAGCTAGAGTCAGCCAGCTAGAGTCAGCCAGCTAGAGTCAGCCAGCTAGAGTCAGCCAGCTAGAGTCAGCCAGCTAGAGTCAGCCAGCTAGAGTCAGCCAGCTAGAGTCAGCCAGCTAGAGTCAGCTACATCATCATAATTTTCCTTTTTATCGTTTATAAATGTTTTTATTTCTTCAATTAAACTCATAAATCTTGCAAGAACCTTTCCTTTACTGAGCCAACGTACTTCAGTACGCAGAATAAGATCATGTTCTTTATCTTCAGTATATTCTAACAGGGCCTTGAAAAGTCGATGTTGCAAAGGAGCTGCTCGAATAGAATTGATTATGTTTGTAACTATTTTCAAAACGTGTTCAAATGGCAATATTTTACAACACAGAGCTTCCTGGTTGATAATACAGTAGTAGAACATAAAGTTTTAAAATGATTCATTCTTCTAATTGCAGATGACAATAAATCTTTTGTTTTACCTACCATTGCTGGTGCCCCATCTGTGGTTATCACAGACAGCTTGTGCAAAGGCATATATTGACTTGGCGTATGTTCTGAATGTATTATAAATATCCTCATCCATTGTCTGTCCTTTCATTGGTAATATTTGTAACATATCATCTTTTACTGTGAAGTTACTAAATACCATTCTCACCATAACTGCTAACTGTGCAGTGTCTGATATATCTGTTGACTCGTCAAATTGTAGCGAGAACCACTCACATATTTCCAAGTCAGTCTTTAACTGAGTTTTATGTCTGTTGAAATTGCATATTTTCTTCTTGTGACGGTGTTATTTGACAACTGTAAGTATTGTATTGCTGATACAATCTCATGTTTCTTAGAAAATCCATCAAACTAATAATCGGCACCAGTCAAAATAGTTCCTGAAACAACTCACGATCAATGAAAGGTTTCTTCTTTTGTGCGAGCATGTGAGAAATTTTGAAAGAAGCAATGGCGGGCTTTTTAGAATTGTCCACATGTCTAGTGAAAACAGTCTGTTGTGCAGTTAAACCTAATTTTAGTTGACATATTTTTTCTTTCTTACTTCAGATTTATTGGATAATTCACATCAAAAGTGGCATGAATTGTCTGAAAGTGTCGTTCAACATTAAGTTTTTTTTGGCACTGCAATGCTTCTATCAGACAACAAACAAACGCATTTATTTTTCAAATTAACGAAACATTATGATTCCTCACAGTCAGAGTTTAAATTATAGGTTCGTTGTCTTATACTCGGTCTACTAATTTAAGGGCTAAAAAATAAATAATAAATAGTATTTGAACTACAATATAATATCAATGATATAGCAAAAGTTCGTTCAACATTAAATGCATACATTTATTATAACAAGCACTATAACTATTCCCACAATCATAATAGATTATCGCTTTTTAATATAATAGACTACGCACCTCGCTTTTACCCCGTTATAAATTTACAGAAGGAATATCAAAACTCCTAATTCGTGTTTCGTCATACGAAGATGTCTCTTAGCTAACTGTCTCGACTCGTACGGGGCAGCAATCGCATCACATTGACAACAACGCGGTTCCAGACAGGGAATGCTATTTGCACATCACTCCTTGTTCCAAGAGTGTTGCAGGCTAGCCTGAAGTGTGTAGTCTGGCTCGCCGTTAGACAAGTTGCGAGAAGTACTGTCAGCAAAGGAACCACTCATACATACAATATCGCCAACATACGAACATATTTTATAAACCTAGGCACTCAACAAACAAATATATTAAAATTCTAACAAATAAATAAATATAATTCAAATTTTTAATGTATGTTTTATGAAAAGGTTCTGTCTCTGTGGCGGGCACATACGAATCGTCCCGTATTGGTTGGGAACCTCTGATCTAGATTGAAATCAATTGGTGTTTTGAATTTGTGTTACGCAGGTTCTCAACGGTAACTGAAATCCTAACTTCCGCAGCAAAGCGCGGGTATTTTGCTTTGCTAGCTAGACATATAACTGACTTGAAAAAACAATATTTATTTATTACATATAAAAAACAAAAATACGTACAAATATAAATGTCAATTGAACTATAACAATAACAATCTTACAACAACTAAATACTGATATAATTAAATTAAAATGAACACTGTTTCCATTGTGGCTGTTCTTGTGACAGGGAATGCTCCTTCCCGGTTTCAACCCACACATCATGTTTCCTTCCTTATGGACGAGTAGAGACTTTGATCTTCTCAAATTGCTCATCTCTTCGTGCAAGATCACGGGTTCCCCCTTGAAGCCTTTGATCACGTGCCACCTTGTGACGCACCATGCTCTAAGCTCCTGTTTCTATACCAGTCTGGCGATCTTCTAGAAGTCAGCTGTGGCCTTCTTTTCTTACTGACTTTGTAAACTGCTGTTGTGCGGGATCATCTTGATCCTTACTGTACGCACAGTGGTAATTCTTCTACTACACTTTTAGGGTACTAGATTTTACTTCACTTGAGTGGCTAAAATAAAACAATAAAGCAATAAAAAAATTAGCTAAGTAAAGTGGCGTAGCTAGAGAGGGGCGGTGGGGGCGGTCCGCCCCGGGCGGCACACAATTAGGGGCGGCATTTGTGGGCATTTGAAATGTGCAACCTATACCGACAATCACCCTTTTTCTTTTGAAGGGGGAAAACCAAGGTGAAACAAAAATATTCGTAATTTCTAGTCTGAATTGATGGATTCCTACATTTGTTTGATTAAATAGTGGATGTTATAACTAAAAGAAAACCGTTCAAAAATTTAAAATCACTCAAAATAGGGTATCGATTTGTTTGAAAAATTAAGCGGTATACGACAAGATGACGCTTTTATAAGAAAACTACACAAAACACGCATCACCGCTGGGCTCAATAATATGTGTTATTAATATCGCCACGATGGTTTTTGAGTGGAATTTCGTCATTCGCAGAATGATGCGCGAACAATGGCCTACAATTAATGGTGGTTCAAATATTGTGTTTAACTTGCAAGTAGTAATTTATATTACTGTTTGAGTTTTAAGAAAATTATTCTAAAGTACGATATTAAAAATTAAATTTATTTTGTTTTTATTGCATTAAAGTAGCACAAATAATTTGTTTTGAATTAAAATACGGTTATTCGTTAAAAATGTTACGCCTATACAATTAAAGTAACGTGTAAATAATTTCAATTCGTCGATTTAATGGAAAATTATTAAGATTTATGGCAAGAACATGAAAATATTCATTTTTTTCCGTTAATAAACACCACATTAGACATAATAATTTCGAAAAAGACATACTTTAAAATTTCAAGCGTCTTGGAAAAATTGACATCTGAAGAAGTAACTAGTAAAACTAGATCAGATGCTGGAATTTTACCCAATTCAATGCAATCTTTTTATTTTCTATGTTATCTCAATTTATGGGAACCCGTCATTTTTTAAAATTAATGTAAACCCATTGCATGGAACAAAGAGATGTGCTAATACAAATCGATGTTATATCATTTTGTGAAGAGTTCGAGATATCAATTGAACGCTGAGTTAGAAGGAGAAAAAATATGAGTGGGGAAAATTAAAAAGACGTGGTTCTATCTTTAGAACGGGAAGTACAACGGGAAATGTTTTTATCCATGGACGGAATTATAAAAGAAAATAAAAGAACGCTTTGATGAGTTGCAAGTCCTTGCAAGAAAATATTTGTATATAATACATGTAGCCTAAGAAAAAGGATCTAGGTTTTTATAGCTGTACCTACATTACACGAAGAGGCATTATGTTAGAAAAGCGCGGCTTGATCTATTAACATTTATTCAAAAGTAAGATTGGAAAATTCTGTACCCAACATTGTAATTTTGCTATGAATTTTTTCAACAATTGCTATCAGTGTCGCTAGTTGTGAAAGGAGCTTCTCCAAAGTGAAGTTGATAAAAATTATCTTCGTTCCACAATGAGCGATTTAAGACAACAAATACTTGCAATATTGTCAATGGAACAAGATATTACAAATAATTTAATTTTTGAAAGCATAATACACGATTTTTCTATTATGAAAGTTAGGAAAGTAAATGTTTAAATATGATTACATACTAATGTATACAATTTCTTTGTTTGTAAAAAAAAATCATTTATTTATAAATATAAAATTAAAATAATAATTGATAATGTTTTTCGGGGTGTAAATTTGGGATATGTTTTGTCTCATGGGGGTGGGGGGGTGGGCTGTGACCTCAGTAACTTTCTTGTGGCCTTTAAAAAATGTATAGTGTATTTTTATAAATGTGTATTAATAGGTATATCATATTATGGGGCCTCTTTTATTACTGCTTACATAAATATGACATGCAATGGTAAACATGTTACCCGCCTTTACTTCGCTTCAATTACAATTATTTATTCATGTTTATTAATTTATAAAAACCATCATATAATCGACTAATTTGCCGTCAAAAAATGACGTCACACGATTTTGGCTGATTTTTCACCACCTCCGCCCTCGTCACACGTCGTCACAAAAACTTAGACCCCTTCTTCAAAATGACGTCATAAAGCTTTGACACCCCCCACCTTAAAAGCCGTATTTTCTATTTGAAAAATACGCATGTTTCAAATCAAATTTTTGTCATTTAAGTATGTTTTTAGTGCAAGGCTGCACTCTAATATCGTAACACGCGTTTTACGTAAACGTCATTAAATAAAGTGTCAGTTATCAATATTTAAGTGGAAATTTTATTTAAAGTTACGCGTTTTGACGTGACGTCACATTTCCCAAACACACCCCCTCGTCATACATCGTCACAAGTGTATGACTCCCCTCCCCACCCCAGGTGCGTGACGTCATTTATGGACGGTCCCTAAAAAGGGCGGCACACTGAAGACCGCCCCGGGCGGCAAAAGTTCTAGCTACGTCACTGGCTAAGTATCAATGGAAAAAACACAATTAATGAATTAAACATAGCTCAAATATACCAACTATATATCTCACTCTAATACTAACTACAATGCAACTGATACTTGAATAAGGCCGATTCGACACATTAGAGTTATTCTCTCATCAACCAGGCCCTCCCCTCACAATCACGTTTTGCTACTTATCTTCTGGCGAGAGTGGGTGAAGAGATTGAATCAGCTCAGAGATGTACCAAGACCACACACGCAACGCGAGACCTACGCTGTTATTGTATATATCATTTTGATCACTCCTCCATGTTCTTGGATCATCCTTCCTTACCTTTCCCCATAGGAAGCTCTTATATTGAGACGTGCAATAGTATTTTGGTTTGAACGAAGTTGAAGCGTTGAACGCGTCGATCTAATTCATTGTGTGTGAGGGGGTGGGATGAGTAGTCACATGACTGTCCTGTTTATCTGGGTTTTCTCTATTTGTGGATTCTTTGATCATGCGGACAAGACAACGACTGAGTAGCATTAAGGTTAAATACTTCTAACACTTCCCCCTTAATGGTAAGTGATTTTAGATGTTTGATCCGTCAATTCATTTACAAAATATTGTTTTTATAAAATATTAATAAAGACGCATCTACCTTACCTATATAAAATAGCCAGCTGCTATGCAAACAACAAGTGTTACACAGTCCAACGAATATTTTATAATTCATTTTAACAACTTGCCTTCAGATTGTTTAGACAGATGGTGAGTTTTTGATAATGGCTTGAGACACACATAATTTTAAGACAATAATATTTTTTCTATATATTCTCAGACCAAGTGTGTCCAGGCGATAAGTTCCTTTATGGTCGTAATTGTGAGAACCTCTGTAACTGTGACGTAGCAGGAGAAAAGTGTTTTGTTAGTACAGGAAACTGTCCGTCTGGATGCAAGGCTGGATATTATGGACATGGATGCAACAAGCGTGTGTATATAGGGATTTTAAACATTGTATTTTCTCATTTTATCTTATATATTATCCTATATAATAAAAGGCAAGTTTCTGTCCGTTCTGTCCGGTCCTCGATAGCGATTGGTCCCTCAAACACATATGACTCCTACAGCCAATCATATTGACACGTTTACGCGGACGTTCAAAACGAGTTATTTTTGGTGCAGTATTTCTTCCAAGACTTTATTTTGAGTTATGCGCGTTAGGATTTATAGTCAAAAGCTCTATTTTTACGAGTTGTTTATTGTAACTATAATAAATAGTATTGTTGACGTGATGCACATGTATGTCGGTCGAGACGGCTGTTGGAGGGGAGTTACAACATGCCACGGATCGGTGTTGGAACGTCCTTGGACGGGCTTGGTTGCGCGATATCAGATGAATGTTCACTTCAACTTTTAAAAAAATCTAACATACACCATTCATGATCATTTGATTGAAAGTCTCATCAGAATAGTTTTCTTTGAAACTTAAGCGTTTTTCATATTTTCTTGTACAGAGTAAGGATATTAAATAAACCCACACATGCTTTCTTTTCATCACAATGCACAAGGATCCATTTTATGATTTTAAAGCTTTGAAGATTTTAAAGTTAACAGCCTGCGAGTCAAAAGTTGAAGCACGTTTTGTGGACAGATGAAGGTCCACACAATCTTTTGTTTTGCTTTTGTCTAAAATACATATAAAATAACATTTAATGAAATATAAATTTATCTTTACCAAATATTTTGTTTTAGATTGTGAGACTGGTTACTTTGGAATCGACTGTCGGAATTCTTGCAGTAATTGCTCAGGTCTAAAGTGTGATGGAGTAGACGGGAAATGTACCCGTTGTGCTCTTAAAGGAAAAAAACGTCCAAACAGTTTATTACCGCTTCCTTTTAATTAAAATTCATTTAAAATAAATCAACGCATAATCAAAATTAAATTTTAAAAGTAGAACATATAAGTACGTTCTAATATATTTTAAAATATCTGTAATTTTTTTTAACAAATGGCATAGGATTGTCTTGGTATATATATCAATAATAATATTTAAAAAAAACATATTTAAAAAATCTCCATAATCTGGAGGTCACAGTTCTCTTTTAGCAGTTACGAAACATATTTGCAGGAAGATATATGTTTAATAATGTTATACAATGTTGTTAAGTATATTAAAATTTCAAGATTAACACCAAAATGACGTATTTCCCATAAGTAGCAGTGTCTTTCAGTCATCCAATGTAACGCTATTAGAATGGAATGTATTTAAATATGTTTTCTTTTTAAAGTTCACTTGATATACTAACAATTATAAAATGGTGACCCCTATAAAATGTTGCTGTCTTTTCTAGCATATAAAGAAATTAAACAACCCGTAAAAACTAAGTTTTTGACTATAAATACCTTATATATGAGACATAACTAAAATTATTGATTATTTGCAATATAAAATACGCACCGCGCGACAAACATTTACAGACTGGAACTGACTGAACTCCCCTTACTGTAAACATGGGATGTGGTCATCGATGGCTGGGGTAAACTTCAGTGAAACGTGGATGTCAACAATAGCAGACGGCTACATAGTGTTTCATAGAGATAAACTAAAAATGCATTAATTTAATGACCATACATTCGATCGATCTGAACGTTTGATACAATGCATTTTTAGGTGACGCAAGTCTATGTGCAAAATTTCAGCTCGATAGCGTCACGGGTAGGTGGGTCATTTTGTACTTTTGTTTTTCTGCCCGACCGACCGACCGCGAGCCCAAGAAAAGACGGTGAAGTAAATATAAAGGATTTGAAAACACATTTTTCCCATTGTTATTCTCATTTCATACAATTTTATTTAAGCACCACTATGTTTCAGTCAATGATAGGTTTATAACTCTGTAAAGTAAAACTTTTAATTAAGCTTAACGACGCAGGAAATTAATTTTTTCTGTTCCCTCTTTAGCGGATTAGATCTCAGTTATTTCTGAAATTTAGAAATTAAATTTTTACTTAATATTACAAAATAAGCGTTCATTTTAGAATTTAAGGCACTTTAAAAAAATTTTTAAGAGATATTTTGTAAATAATTGTGACTAAATCTTAAGCAAATTTCAACATTTTAAAATGTACTCAGCCACGTTTCTCTCCTTCCAGACTGTACTCCTGGTTTCTATGGTAGTGACTGCAAGTTAAACTGTTCACAAAATTGTGTTCAGACTGGTTCTATTTGTGACGTCATTGAAGGGAAGTGCTTGGAATGTAAGACTGGTTTCTATGGCAACAGCTGCACAACACCTTGTTCACCAAACTGTAAGGATTATGTTTGTGATATTACAACAGGTGCCTGTCTAAGTTGTAAATCTGGATTTTATGGCCACATGTGTACCAAATTATGCTCAAAAAATTGTAAAGATTCTCTTTGTGAAATGAGCTCTGGTAACTGTACAAGCTGCAACTCTGGTTTCTACGGTCCTAACTGTATGACGTCATGTCCTACCAATTACAATAATACAGTGTGTGAGATCAACTCTGGTATGTGTATCAGCTGTAGGCCTGGATTCAAGAGAGATCAATGTAATGAAGGTGAGAAAACTTATCTGTGTATCCTCCTTGAATGTGACGGTTTAGTTATGCCATCAAGATATTATTATACTTTTAAAAGTTATTCTAAGGATGAAACTTAAGTTTGTGTGACTGATTAAATAAAAAATGTTTTCAAAATGTTATTACAAATTTCTCACAATTTCAGTTTTGTTTTTTCAAAACAGTTTTTATTGTTTTAAATGCAAGATTAATATCTAAAAGCAATCATAAGAACAATTGCGTGTGTGTTATTTTATGTTATAACATTATGTAAAATAACCTTTGCGTTAATTAAGATTTCAAATAAATATATATATATATATATACAGCGGCGTAGCATGGGTTTGTGCCGCCGGGGCAGAATCCATCCTTACCACCCCCGCGGAAAAATATGTTGATGATGTAAATAAAAGAGAACTTTATTTAGAAAGTAAAAATAAAACAACCCCGTAAAAACAAAGTTTTTGACTATAAATCCCTTATAAATGAGACATAACTAAAAGTATTGATTATGTTCAAACTGAAACCGAAATTATCTCCCCTGGCTTTAAAACTGGGGGAAGGGGGAGGGGGTGTGGACATGGACGGGTGGCGTCAACGCGTTAACTCAACTCCAGGTGGTTTATCTGGTTTAAACACAAGATGTGTTCACCGGTGGCTTACCTTAAGTCAAGTGACCCGTAAAATGTAAGCGATAGCGACCGCTACATATAGTTTATATAGATAAACTGAAACAAAAACCGTAAAAAAACAAGTTTTCGACTATAAATCCTTTATGTATGAGTCGTAATTAAAAGAATGTTCATTATAATACGCAGCGCAAGACCATCCAAAAATACAAATTAGTAGTTGTGTCGTAAAACATGTTTAATATAATGCGCACCGATCAGGAATATGTTTATAAAAAGTGTTGTCAATAAAATACACACCTAATTGCGCGACAGAAAGGTTGTTCAATATAATGCGCACCCTTACACTCTATCTCAAAAAATAACATGATACATTGGAATAAATAAAATAATCTAAAAAATCAATAATTCAATTACGGTACATGTGATCGATCTGAAATTTTGATACATAGTTTTTATCATCGCCACCAAACTGCCTGCAAAATTTTAGCTCGCTAGCTTACGAGCAAGTGGGTTAAAAACCGATCAAAAGTTTTGGCGACAAGCAATCAAGCAATCAAGGGTGCAGACACCATGATTTAATAAGAATGATATGAATATTTATGCTAGAAGTAAATAGAAGAGCTTTCATTTCTTGATTGAAATTATTTTTTTCTGCTTTTCAGCGTGGCACAATCTTAGATAATAAAAATATTATCAGCAATGCGATGCTAATAGCCAAAATAGCTATAGATTATTCAATCTTGGTTTATTCATTATTGATAGTAATCAATTAGTTCTTAACTTAATTTTATATTAGCTTCCCTCACAGCTGACATTCAAAGTCCAGTAGATCATCTGGTGTACGAAAGTCATTTTTTGCGAATTCCGTATCTGCCAAAACGTTACATGAATTTCTACAGTAATCTCATCTTATGATGAACAGAACTTTATTTTCATTTTTTCCCACATAATATGGTGACATATTCGCTTTGATCGCCAATAAATTGATCTTTCGTTCTTTGACTAGAATGTTTAATTGATATGGTATACAAATAATTTTTTTAGAAAAAGTCAAAGCATCCTTTAAGTATTACATACGTTTCTCTTCAAAGCAGTTTTAGCACTTTAATTTTGGGCCAAATTGTCTTCGTTAATTACATGTTTCAAGGTATTACACAATTTCAAATGCTAAAAGAAAGTTAAAGAAAAACATTTTAAATGTGACTAGCAAAGTTCCTGTGTTTATGCGTGTGTTTGGAACTTCATCTGCCTCTGACATTTTTTTTAAATAGCTGTCAAAGTAAACTCGAAATTGCTTCATTTGTGTGTTCACTATTTTGTATCCTGAAGTCTGGTAAAAGCATTGCCTATAGCAGCAATTAGATTGTTCCAATGTTGTGTGAGCATAAAAAAGAATGAGTAACACTGTTTTAGTTTACCAAATATAGTTGAAAAGTTTTGATTTATTTGGAACAGCTCATACAGAAATCAGGTTTAATGAACTGTTTGAACAAGATTTGAGTTTTTCTTTAACTGCCGTATTTTTATATCAATTAAGTCCATGTATGTTGTTGAAGTTTTATAGGTTGATTTTGGAATTTAACGATGCAGCAATTTTCGCTTCTACAAGAAGAGCCGCTGACAAATTTGAATCAATTACAGGTGCCAGCACAACTGCGTCCTGTTTTATGCTACTTCAGCCCATTTGGTTTTCGTTCAGTAGCATTAGTGTAAGAAAACTTTGGACTTGTTATGAAGATTTAAGTTTTGGAATTAGAAACGTTCACGTATTTTAATATGTGTCCTTATTATTTATCAAAAATGTTGTCCTTGGCTTTTAAAAAGCTTATTAACAATGAGGAATTTGCCGCTCCTAAACAATGTGCCGCCCGGTGCATTTCAGTGGCTCATGTCTGAAATTGATAGTATACGGAAGTTTTCGCTTTTACAACAGGAGTTGCTGTCAAATTTGAACAATCAATTAATTTACCATCAGATCATATTACTTAAGCTTTTTGTTATTTCAGTTCAGTAGCATAAGTATCAGAAAAACTTATATGCAATATGGAGTTTGAAGTTTTGGCAGTAGAAACATTTACATGTTTTAAGATTGTTCCGTTATTCATTTTCTCAATTTCTTATTTTGCTATTATTTTATTTTGATAAAATTTTCCACTGTTTTTTTTAAATGTTAATTCTGAGAAACTAATCAACAACGAGGAACATGCCGCCCTTAGAAAAGTGCCGCCCAGGGCATTTGCCCCCCTTGCCCCCTCTCGCTACGCCACTGTATATATATACAATATATATTTTTTTGTCCTAAATTGTTGTTTGTACTGACTGTACAAACTAGATTAAAATACTATACTTGATATTCATAGACTGTAGCAGTTACACTCCCAAAAGCAAAACTGTACAATACGTTAAAGCCCAAAATATAACTTTAATTTAACTGATGTAAGAGTCTGTGACCGTAGCAATTGATATTGTTTGAATGAATGCAGAAGTGGATATGTAGGAGCTGATTGTTCATGGAAGCTACACATTTTTTGTGTTTTAAGCCTTACACTATTACATATTTTTTTTAAGTACAACCCCCTTTCACCATGCTTGAGTTATTATTTTGTATGTTTTTTACATATCCACAGCTGTGCTTTGATAATACCTCGCTAAATAGATATTTTATGTGGTATTTCAGCGCAATGATTACTTGACACAATTTATTTTTGACGTCTTCTTGCATGAGCTTGATTCAAAGGTCTACTCAAGATTTATCAATTGAAATAAGACGTGTATGAATCTGCTATGTTTATAATTATATATACGTGTATCTATATCCATATCCATATCCATCCCCCCATCCCTCCATCCATCCATCCATCCATCCATCCATCCATCCATCCATCCATCCATCCATCCATCCATCCATCCAACCATCCATCCATCCATCCATCCAACCATCCACAGATCCATCCATCCATCCATTCATCCATCCATCCTTCCATCCATCCATCCATCAATCCATCCATCCATCCCTCCATCCCTCCATCCATCCATCCCTCAATCCCTCCCTCCATCCCTCCCTCCATCCCTCCCTCCCTCCAACCCTCCATCCATCCATACATCCATCGCTCCCTCCACCCATCCCTCCCTCCCTTCATCCCTCCATCCATTCATCCATCCATCCATCCATCCATCCATCCATCCATCCATCCATCCATCTATCTATCTATCTATCTATCTAATCTATCTATATATCTATCTATATATATATATATCTATCTTTCCGTCTATCTATCTATTCGTCTATGCGTCTGTCAGTCCGACCGTCCGTCCGTCTGTCTGTCTGTATTTCTATCCATCTGTTCAACATATCTTTCTTATATTTTTAATACTTCGTACTGTAAAGGTAAGACCTAAGTCTATTGTAGCAATGACTTTGTTTTTCAAATTAAATATTATGTTTTTTTTACTATTATAACAGACAGTGACAATGACCTGACCACTGGAATAGGAATAGGAATCGGTGTCATGCTGGTCGCTGACATCGTCATCGGTATCGTCATCTTTATCTGGTTCAGAAGACAACCAAAACCACGTGATACAACAGACCGTCAGTACGATCATGTAGATCAAATTATACAAAATGATCAGCAATATCAAAGTGTTGATAAATCAGGTGAGATCATGAATAATTTCTGGAGGAATTTGTTTCACGTATTTGATAAATAAATTAAGCATTACTTTGTTATGAAGAATTTGTATCATTATTTCTTTTGAAAATAATTGTTGAAATTATTTCCTTTTAAAAGCAGACAATAGATGTGAAGGATTTATCACTTCTTGTATTTGGTAACGGCTGATAAAAGTGATTTATTACGCACTAGCTGACCCGCGGCGTAGCATACGCCGCTAATGATTTAGTGACGGGTGAAGACTTCCTGAAAGACACAGTTGTCAAAATGGGGTGGGTTTGGGCAAACGACTGTGAGTGAATGAAAAGAAGGAACTCTGGAGACACCCGCGGCGTATCAACCTTAAAAAAATGACGGAAGTGTACAGCTGAAATCTATCTATTTTGAAAAAATGCAATTTTTTTAGGGCGCCTGAGGCGCCCACCTATTTCAAAATCCCAACTAACTTGTCCTTGTTTGATCAATACGAAATATTAAACTTTCTGAAATGTACACAAAGTGTTTTATAACTTTTTACATTGTTCCCTTTTTACAAAATTAAAATATCAGCGAAAACAATTACGTCATATATTTTTTTTTACAGCGCATATTTAATTTGCACACCTTTTGGTGCATTGATGGAGTAATTTGGTGCGCTGCTTTCTAAAATTAGTATCTGTTGAACATACTTGCAGCTTGTCTCGCAGGGTCCGACCACGAAGAGAATTATATATATATATATATATTATATCTTTTTATCAGTCTTATCATAATAATTAAAACGGATTTCAGTTTAACAATGCAAACAATTTAGAATCAAAATGAATTGCCCGAGAAAAAAATTGAAATTTTGAAATAAAAGTAACAAACATTTCTTATCACAATTATTACATTTTATTTATATTAAAAAATGTATTATGTTCCTTACCACCTTTAAGATTTGGAATTAAAGAAGTATTTACAGCAATACCTAGTAAAAACTGTGTCAACATTATATTCTTAATAGGCTATTCAGTTAAAAATATCAATTAAATAATAATAAGATAAACAAAGAAAATGATAACTTGTTAGCACAATTGGCGTGCGACGAAATTTAGTTTTCAGACTCACTAATTTTAAGCCAGGAGAAATCCAACTAAAAACGATGTGAATTACGAAACGAAAGAAAAAAAATCATGTATGGACATCGTTGTCAGACTTTTAGGATTTATTTTGTTTTCTTTTCATTTCAGCTAATGACTATGATCTGATAACAGACAGTGTGTCATTTAACAAGAACAACAACTCTGTAGTTACAGGAATTGACCCAAATACATATGAAAATATCATCTGTAATTAACCTGTTACTGCGGTGAATTTTAAAAAAATTAGTTTACAATGCTATAATTTATGTATTGCTTAGAAATTTTTATGATAACAATTTTTTATTTTGCAATAATAATTTAAAGCCTTTCCAACTATACAAATGTGAAAAAATTAACACTTATTGTAATTATTATTGGCAAGTGATATGAATGAAAATATGGAATCTGATAATGATATATTTATATGTGTCGGTTCTATTCACAGTTTTCTTTTGAAAAATCTTTTAGCATACAATGAACTTACAGATTTATAAACAAAGATCGTAATAGTGCATTTTGCATCGTGAAATAGCCACAAGCTTTCTAATTAATAATATACACAATAATGATGTTTAAAGGGTCGTGTGTGTGTGGGGGGGGGGAGAATGTAATGTATGTAATTTAATTAATGTCCGTTTTCTTCTATTATGCTGAAGCAACGGCGTAGCGGCGGTCCTAGCCATGGAGACTCGTGTGCTTTGCCGGGTTGTCGTCAAAGTGGTAGCGGGTCGAAGTAGGGAATTCCACTCCTCATTGTGAGGTCAATTAAGTGGGAGGCTTTTTCAACTTTATGTCTTGGATGCCCAGGCGGCCGCTTCAGAAGCGACCTTTCCGGTGGGGGGGAGGGGGTCTCTCAGCTGTTAGGTCCCTTAGGGGGCACGAGAGCTGAGGGGGGTTTCCGGGAAGACCCATGAAGAGTCTGGGCTCGGGGCTGCTGATTTTCTTCCACATGTAGGATAATAAACGAAGATATAATTAATAATATACACACTTATGATGTTTAAAGGGTCGTGTAAGGAGTGTAATGTATGCAATTTGATGAAATGTCCGTTTTCTTCTATATTTGCTGAAGCAACCGCAAAAATCAAAGGCGTTTTTGTAAGATTTGAACACAGCTTTTGTATCCTGCTTATGAACTAAAGAAAACGCTTATTTAAGACTAATAACATTTAAGGATATTTTTATTTTAAACTAAATCTAGCAAATGCAACTTTATTGCAAGTTTATCTAAACATTGTATTTTTAAAAGTTAAGCTATCATACTTTTTAAAATTAATGACTGATTTTGTAACCACTTTCTGCAGCCTTTTTTGTTATTATATTTTGAAATAGAAAGTAATAGATGTTATTTTATTTATTATAATTTATTTTTTTAAATAAAATTATTATGGTGATTTGTGTTGATTGTAATTTAATTCGGTGCTAAAATTTTCATTGCATATAAATTCTTTTTTCAAAGAAAAAAAAATATGTACACCACAATCTCCAAAATCAAACTATGACATAGCTGTCTATTTGTGTAGTCTTGTATTTAGCAAAGTGTTTCGAACAGTTGTGCTTCATATAATTTGAATTCTCACAGTTATTGTAATTAAACACAAAGGAACTCAGACTAAAGGAACTGCTTTAAATAACAGTTTCCACAAGTCTTGAAGGGGTTTAAATTATTATTTACTTATTGATGTAGGAAAAAAATGTCCACAAATCCAAAAATATATTAGTTAATTTATATAATATTGCTATGGATGTTTATTTTTTACAGGACAAAAAACTTTAGTTAAAATCAGAAATTATATATATATCTAATATATAAAGATATGTTGGTGTTTGTATGTTTGTATGTTTCACTTTTCAACTTTCTGTTAGACAGCCACGGAAAAACCAAATGACGGACGGGTACCAAATTTGGCAGGACGGTTCCTTTTACCCTGAAGGTGGTTTTAAGTTAGTTTTTGTAATTGTCCCTTTTGCCCGAATGCCGTAAATTAAATAATCAGAAAATGCAGAGACAAAGAATAAAAAATTGAACCTCATTTCTGTATTGAACAAATTTACGCGGACGTTCAAATGCCGTTCAAAGCGAGTTACTTTTGGTGACGTTTTTTTTTCCCCAATACTTTATTTTCAGCGGTGCGCATTCAAAAAATATTATGTCTAATTACGGGGCGCACATGTTCGTGTACGCTTCATAAATTGAGCTGTGTAGTACAAAGAATTGTCATTTTCTTTACTGTTACCTTCTATATATTAGATAGACACGTAAACATATTTAATTACAACTGCCACACGATGCATTAGATTTAATTGTTTACACTTTTAAACTTAATTGCGAATTTGTTTTACTTATTTTCTGTTCCATATCTCGACACTTAATAAAAACTTATTTATTTAATAATTGTGTCAGTATTTTTTCAAGGCTTCATTTTTAGCGGTGCGCGTTCTAAAATCTTTTATCGCCTGATTACCGTGCGCACATTTTCGTGTACGCATCTTAAATTTAGCTGTGTCCTATTAATATAACATTTATATTTTGTTTGTCTTTTACATAAGCTATTGTTTTTTACATAACTTATACACTTATACTATTTAAACTTAGGCTACCGCACCTATTAACATAAGTAGATTAAACTAAATAAAGTGTTCCTGAAAACGCTTAATTATTTTGTATTGCGAATTGAATATGTTATGTGCATTCCTTTGATGATGGATTAACATAGGCCATTTTTAAAATCAATTATTGTCATGGTTTCACGTGCATTTTTAACATAAAATTGATTTGTTTTGTTTGTTTTTTTAAAATTAGGAATATAGCCTAATTTCTTTAATTATCTTTATTATCTTTATCACATAGATGCTGTTGCAAATATTGTATTAATAACAATTGTGTTACGATGCAGTGTCGTAAATATATAAGGGCTTTTTAGTGACGACAGTGGCAGAGATCTTTAAGAAAAATGTCAACAAAGCAGTGGCCTTTTTTAATGAATGCAAACAAACAAACATAAAAATATCAACTGAGCTTTATATATTACCTATTCGTTTAAATTATTTTATTTCAATTATTTTCACGATGCATTGTATTAATATTTTACATACAATGAATAAAATTGGGATTTTAAAAAAATTTAATTCATAACTTGACATTTAATTAAAAAACAATGATGTAGCGAGTAGGCCTGTCAACGGGTACCCGGGACCCGGGTACCCGTTGCTGTGTGATTACCCGGGTAGTAAAATTCCACCCGGGTACCCGTGAAAATGTGGCTTCAATGTCTATATTCTATATTAACGGAGGCCAAACTTCGGCTCCCATGCGGCTTTTTTGTGTTTACATTGTGGCTCGCGAAACAATTTATCAAATGAAATAATGAGCTGTGAAGTACATCTATGGAGAAATATCAGACTCTGTCAACGGGAAATATCTGTCAATGGGAAATAAAATACGGTCCCAGCAAATTGCAATGTATTTTAATTCATCTTTTTTCTCTCTCAACGTGAAACAGAAATCGCAAAACACAAAAAGGTTTTGGTTCTTTAAAAGAATCATATAAAGAAAACAAAAGACCTCTGCCAAAAATAAGAATGGACTGCTTAGAGATGAAAGACGCTATGTTAGTTAAAAAAACAACTCTTGCTTTGACACTAACTTTGCTTTGAAATACGCCGATTGATACTAGTAGTCTAGCTAATGTTGCTTATCTACCCCTCTCTCCTCCCTTCACTCCTTGCATTCGTTTATACTTCTTGTCTTCAGTAACACGTGGTGACCTAGAAAAACTGATGTTATTAATGCGTACAAGGTTATCAGAATTTAAATTTAATAAATTAAATAGTTACTAACAGTGTAGGATGGGCAGACGTCGCCGTGAGGATGGACTGCATAGAGAAGAAAGAGGCCGTGTTTTTTTGTGTGGTTTTTTTTTCTCCATAAAAGCACATTGGCTTTGACACTAACTTTGCTTTGAAATAGCCGACAGTGGGTCACCGATTGATACTATATAGTGTCGTTTTTACAAATCTCTCTTCACTCCTATAACCCAGTGCTTCTCAAACTTTTTAGTATGGCGGACCGTCAGGAATTGAATTTTTTCCATTGCACCAGGAACCGGTACACTATTTTCCCGGTACTTACATGGTAGCGAAATGTATTTTATTTCCTTTTATTTATTTCACTTATTAGGTTATAAAAAATTGTCAAAAATTGCGAAATTCTATTGTGTTAGTATTATTGGTAGCAATTGGATGATTAAAATTATATTTGTCTCTCCTTTCTTGATAACTTCCGCCCGCGGACCACAATTTTGAGAAGCACTGCTATAATCCCCACCCCTCGCATTCTCGTGTGTTTCTTGTGTTCATTAACACGTGTTTGCCTAGCCAAAAAATTGATATACACCCAAAGTTGTCAGTTAAAGTTAATAATATGGGTAAGATGTCATGCCAAGTGAGTTGACAGTGACACGGCAAAATGCAACATTGTTATGAAATTGAGTCTGCGAAGGGTGGCAACCCAGCGCGATAAAACGCCACCTGAAAGCTATTCATAAAATTGATATTGATAAACAAACCGCCGACCCACCCAATAAAAGAAATATTTTGGTGTTAACATTAATAGCAAAAGCAGTAACACTGACCAAAGCACAATCACTTGAGATTTACCGCAGTATTGCATCCGTCATCGCCCTTAGCATTGACCACCGACCCCAAGTGGATATTAACATTAAAGGTATGAGTAGTATGACGCTGAACGTTACGTCATTGCTGTTGTCATTTTGTTTGCATGTTCAGTTTACTGTAGTTTTAGTTTATGACGAAAGCATTTACAGCAGGAATTGAATAAAAGTTTTTAGTGCATTATAGTTTATTGCAGTGCATTAGTAATAGTGTTACTGGAAGCAAGCCGTTGGCTACTACTACTGTGTGAAATGAGGAGCATGGAGGGTGGCTAGGTTGCACTGTATAGCGGTCACGACGGGGAAAATTATGCGACGTTCAGAACGGGTAACCCGGGTACCCGTTCGAAATTTTCACGGGTACCCGGGCAGCTTTTTTCAACAAATTGACAGCCCTAGTAGCGAGTTTATTTTATGTTGAAAGTGATGGCCTATGTCAAATAAACTTACACTTTAAAACAGTTTACTTAAGCTTTATATACACTATACATTATAAACTTTCGCTACCGAACGTATTAACAAAACTTGAATAAAGTTAATGAAGTGAACCTGAAAACGCTTAATTAATATAAATTGCGAATTAAATATGTTTCTATGTTCATTCCTTTGTATTCAGAATAGCATAGGCCTTTTCTAAAATTTACTTTTAATCATTTTTAAGATGTACTTATTAACAGACGGTTGTATCTTTTTTTTTCATTTCTTTTTTTTTCAGATATAAAATCTGGTGTGAGTGTGTGCATTGAATATAATTTACAAAATATGATGCCTTATCCGAAATAGGGAACAAAAAAAAAGGGATTCCTTTTTGAAATTATACACATTGCTTATAAACCGTAAATATAAATCGTAAAATATAGAGACATAAAAAATGTTAAATATTATTTCCCTGTTAGAGCAATTATGAATACGTCAAAAGGAGGAGTTATTTTGGTCCAGTACATTTAATTTATAACAAGACTTTATTTTATGCGGCCAGCTTTCTATATGTCTAAATATGGTGTGCACATTTTTTATATCATTTTAATACGACCGGTTTCTTTTTAAAAGTATTTTAGAAAGTACATTTATAATTTTGTTTATTTGCGCTATGAGTCAATTAGTTTTTGCCTTTTAAAATGATAGTGCCACATGTTCTATATCTCATAGACGTGGTTACAAATATTATATAACTTACAATTGTGATACGATGCAGTTTCGTAATTATATATTCAATTTTTGAGTGACGAGGGTGGTAGAGCTCTTTCGGAAAACCTATAAGTTATGTTAATTTTGTACAAGTAAGAATGAAATTGTAAATTTAGTTATTATGGTCGGCAAGAATCATTATTTAACAAATCATATCTTTTAAATAGTAAGGTTATGTTAAAAGGAACTGCATTAATGTATTTATTCGGTTTTAATTATATGTTTATTAAAAAAATTCACTCTTTAAAAAAACTTCGTTCTTCGTGGCTTATAAACATCAAGAAATTATTCAACATTAAAAAAAGTGCCGCCCCTGGACATTTTGTACCCTTGCCCCCGTCTTGAAATGCCACTTCGGTCAATACTGTGTCATAAGATGTCGACTATCACACATAAAATTCCTGCGGCCGTGCTTCCGTGAATCTATTTTTCGCACTGACAGTCATTTTGACAATACATAATTGCTGTGTATTTAAATCTGGTGGTTTTCCCTTTATGTTATTTTGTTTTGAGACACGGTTCGTTTCATTTGTTGTGCGAAGTTTAGCGGGTATATTAAAGGGAAAGTCTCTGGCACTGAGATCTTTTTTAAATATTTGATAAACTCACTACGTCAGCATTTTACAAGAAAACACGTACGTCTCAAACCAGGGAAAATACACTAATACGATCTTTAAACCAACAAATAAATTTAAACGAATGCACACATCCTAGTTAATTAAATTGCTAATGACACCTTGCAACCATTGTAATAAATCAGTGCAGCAAAAAAACATTTTTAATTGAACGGCAAATGGCATTTAACCGGTGTTAGATGTTCTTTGGCTGTGTCGAGAATTCGTATTATTTACATATGAACAGCGAGCTAAAAATAACTTGTCTGTTTCTATAATATTATAAAGCTATTTTGAAAGATGTGTGCGTATAGTATTACCTTGTACATAGATATATTGAATCTAAGTATTTATATGCAAGGTTAAATTTTGTTCAACACACAAAGTTTATGAAACTATATTTTTAATATCTGGAAAATAAGTAAATGTTTAAATAAATAAATACACACTACTATGATCTATAATTCTTTTGCATGCAGATAAATATTTCTAATTACATGTAATATGATAGTAGCATAAATATGATCAAAGTTGTGAAACTTCTAATATTAATTAATATGTATACAAATTTGTATTTATGTATCGCAGCCTTGTACATGATAGAGAGTTGTGACAAAACGATTATAAATGCTTGAAAAGATCTTTTAGTTACCCAATGTGTCTTGCCTTAAATGAGTGCTCGCACTAAAACATTTCAGCTTAGAGACTATAGTCACAACAATTCTTGTACAAGTGTTTGTTACATCTGTCTATTCTCAAAATGGTGAGTGAATTCAGTTAAACAAACAATTTTTTGTTAGATAAAACAATGTTGATTTTTTAGTTTAAAACTTAAATTTGCTTTTAAATCTTTCAATTTTTCGATTTTTACGTAAAAGTATTTCATTAACGTAATATATTTAAAAAATAAAAAAGTAATAAATGAAAGATGTTAAATAAAATATAAATAAACAATTAATACACTTTAGATAGCTAAAAAATAAGCTTGTAATGTATTTTATGAAATCTGTTTTAGTTGATTTACAATAAAAATATCGAAATTTTTTAAAATAATATGACAGATAACGGGATTCAATTGAGCAATGATGTTCTTTATACATAGATAAAAAAAACTTTACATATCGCTACATTTTTAAATTCAAATATCTTTCTACAAACTATTAGAATAAAAGGTGTCACTGATTTGAGACTACCATTTTGTGACCTCGCTCAGAATGTATAACTAAGTCACCAATTACAAATTCAATAAATGCATCACATACTCCACAACTAAGAATAAATAATATTTAATTAGTGTCATCATCATTTCCTGTCGTCCCATCTGGGGCATAGACCACAAACAAAGGCTCTCCAGGCAGCCCAGACCTGCGCTAGTCTCTCCAACTGTCCCCAGCTGTGCCCACTCTTATTGGACTCTGCCCCCAGTTCCCTTCTTCAGGTCATTTGGGTCGACCTCTTTTTCTCTTGCCCTGGGTGTGAGGGCTTGTCTCGTGATGCTGGACGTAGGCTTTCTGAGGGCCAACCCATCTCCATCTGCGCTGGCATATCAGTTCTTCCAGTGGCTCTTGTTGTGTGCGTTGCTAGAGGTCCTTGTTGGTGGTGACGTTGTGCCAGCGGATTCGAATGGTTTGGAGAAATGTGTTTATAAAGTTTTGAAGCTCTTCTTTGACCCAGCTTCTGATGTTCGCCATTTTTCTCCTCCATATAGCAGGAGAGGCTTCACTGTGGTTTTGAATATCCTGACCTTGGTCTAGAGGGTCAAGTTACACTCGTAAACTGTCTTAAACTAACACAATGCTTACACTTGATATGTTACAACACAGGACAAGCACAACAATGCCATGTTGGTGTTTTGAACTGCCGAGGCTCCCGTTTTAATGGCAGGATATTGATCAGGAATAACGAGACATACTGTTGCCATTCATTTCCTTATCTGGCTTATATCATGGAATAACGAGACATAATGTTGCCATTCATTTCCTTATCTTGCTTATATCATGGAATAACGAGACATACTGTTGCCATTCATTTCTTTATCTTGCTTATATCATGGAATAACGAGACATAATGTTGCCATTCATTTCCTTATCTTGCTTATATCATGGAATAACGAGACATACTGTTGCCATTCATTTCTTTATCTTGCTTATATCATGGAATAACGAGACATACTGTTGCCATTCATTTCCTTATCTTGCTTATATCATGGAATAACGGGACATACTGTTGCCATTCATTTCCTTATCTTGCTTATATCATGAAATTCCCTCGTGGTAAATTGAAATGTATATGTAAAATAAGGGTGAGTGAAGATAATCATGTGTAAAACTTAAATACGTTTCAAAGTTCTTCCTTTGAGATTATGTACGGAGGAATTATCATGCGCTGAAATTTCGAGTTGCCAAAAAATTTTTCATCATGAGGTGTTTTTTCTTCCTTTTTTGGTCTTAAATTCAAAATGAAAGTGAAGCTGAAAACTGGGGAAAAAACAAAAACTAAGTTTAATAAACACCATGGTATAATCTATAATCTACAGAAAGGAAATTAAATATTTTCCGACGAAGTAAAGCTACGAGTTTAATAGTATATCAGATCAGAAATAAAATGAATACTAATGTATTAACCGTCACAAATGACGGACGTTTTCAATATAAATATATTTCAGCTAACATTTATGATTTTAGTATAGTTTTTTAACTGTCCTTTTTGCATAAAAGCTGTATAGTATAAATCAGAAAATGTAGAGACAAAGAGAGAAAAATTAAATCTCCTTTCCATATTGAACAATTTTATACGGACGTTCGAAAAGAGTTATTTTTGGTGCATTTTTTTTTCAAAATGTGCTACTTTCTAAAATTACGTAACGTTACGAACGGACATACATAGAAAATAGTATATTTTGATAAAATTCTGATTAGTATGTTATCATATTTCTTTCTTTTTTTTAAAGTTTGTGACATTTCATGCTTTTATTTATTAATATTCTAAAGCATTTAATATGCTTTTAGAAGAAGAGATGATTTTAGAAAATTACTGTCATTATTTTTTCCATGCCAATTTTTTGTTATTCTTTATATTTTTTTTATTAGAGGATAATTTTTTTCTTTGCGTGCGTGTTATGTTGTTTAGCAGAACTGAGAACGATTGATGTGTTCTGTTGATTCCGTTGAGCTAGAACGCTATGATTATTTAACCTTTAGAAATCCAACATTTCATATATACCAGTTGTTGTGTTCTGTCTATGATATACATACTCCTGTGTTGAAATATTTTTAATGAGTCTACCAATGACCAGAGAACGGAAATATGCTTTTTAATTGCAGTATTTCTTTTAAATTATTTGTTTTATTGTAATTATATATAATAAATAGGATTTTTGCTCATAAATTGTAAAAAATCTTGAAATAATAAAAAATTGGTGTTTACCTTTTTATGCCTAGAACCTCCCTTTAACAACAGTTCCCGTTAATCTTCCTTCAACAACAGTTCCCGTTAATCTCCCTTCAACAGCAGTTCACGTTAATCTCCCTTCAACAACAGTTCCCGTTAATCTCCCTTCAACAAAAGTTCCCGTTAATCTTCCTTCAACAACAGTTCCCGTTAATCTCCCTTCAACAGCAGTTCACGTTAAACTCCCTTCAACAACAGTTCCCGTTAATCTCCCTTCAACAACAGTTCCCATAATCTCCTCCAACAACAGTTCCCGTTAATCTCCCTTCAACAACAGTTCCCGTTAATCTCCATTCAAAAATAGTTCCCGTTAATCTCCTCCAACCACAGTTCCCGTTAATCTCCCCTCAGCAACAGATCCGTTAATCTCCCAAAACGTTAATAACCATGTATTACCAGCGCTGCCCGTAAGTTCATTAATTACTACGAGAAATAATAAAAATAATTATTTTTTTAAATTAATTATTTCCTGTGATTGGTTTTGAATTGAATATGTTAGTTCGTAACAATATTTTAGTAAGTTGTTTAAATTAAGTATGTCAATAATTTTTATTTAGTTTTTTTTTCTCTTTACTTCTTTTAAAATATACTTGTGTGCAATTTTTAAAATCTTTTCAAAACCTAAAAAAATCGAATGTAACACATATATAACATATGTATCGTTTAGTCGACTACAACTATATGCCTTCAAAATTGAAAACGATTTCATATGTAATTCCTTTGACAATTGTTCCTTAAATCTAAAATATCTGTTTTATAAGACTTACGAAAGAATCGTTAAAATAATAAACAGGAACTTTAGTAAGTTATATAATTATTAATTTTTTTTAAAATTCACATTTTGCTACAAGTGTTCACTTTTTAAACTTGAAAAATATTTACCTCAAAGTAACAAAATAACATATCAAAAAGATAATTGACTAAAATTGTGTAACCTCCTTAAACTTCATAGCCAGATTTAAACTTGATTAATGATTTAAATATTTCCCAAGTAAGAATAAAAAATATATTGAAGGAAGTTTATTAAAAAAATTAAAAATTGTTTACACTTACACTTGTATCCTAACAACAGTTCCCGTTAATCCCCTTACATCTTTAAAACAATGTATGCCCATAACGTCTCCCCGTAAGTTGATGCAGTTCGTAACAATAATTTCATTATGTTTAAATCAAGTATCTCAAATCTCAATATGTTTTACCCTCTGTTTTTACTGCATGCTTCTTTTGTTATATATTTTGTGCAATTTTTTTTAAAATTATATGCCAAACTCAACAAATCGAATATAATTGTATTGTTAATATATTTAAAATATCAATATATAGATTATTTTTAAAATGTATAGTATAGTTTGAAAAATCTGTTTTCAAGACTTAAAGAAGAACTGTTAAAATATTAAAGAGGACCTCATTAATCTCATCGAATCACACTCACTTTTTCGTAATTACATTTATATCTGAGATAGGAAATATGGGTAAAACTAATGTCATTTATATAGTTTTTAAAAAATAAGTATATACAGCTTATAGTTAAGTCTACTGTTTTAATTTTAGGCATGCAGCTTAGAATCGGAGGTGCTCTAAAATAATATTTACCACACTTATCTCCGCTTATGACATTAATGGCAGTATCGTTACTATTATAAATTATTAATAATTTTTAGGAGAGTTAGAGGGGGAGGAGAGAGACCAAGGTGGGTTCATGCTCTAAATATAGATTTTATGACAGATTATATAAAAAATAGTTTACATAAAAAATGAGTAGCTTGAATAACTTTCTGTAAAATCTTTTTTTAAAAAACTTTTTAACGAAAATCGAAACCACACACACAGATTTTATTGAAATATTAATAAATCAACTTAAATTACAGTTCATTACACATGGCGAGTCTTATGTTTTACATTAATTCCCTAATGGAATGCTAGAAACTAATTTTACAAATATCAAACTTCTAAAAATACCTTTACAATTTTTGATAACATGAAATCAATTCTTCACATTTCAAATAGTTCAACATCTATCTTTGTATGTTTTTTGTCATAGCTACCATTTAACTGTTTATTCCAACGTCTCAATGAATCTTACGCAAGTTATGACTGAGCTTGACATGAAAGACAACAAAACAACCATTGTGTCAGTAAGAAACCTTCTCAACAGATCAATTAACAAAGGAAACGTTCAAATAGCCAATATATCTGCAATGTTGATACTAAGGACATTGATCGGGAATGAGTATGTGATATGTGTGTAATGGTGTGTATTATCGAATTTCATGTATGTGATATTTGTGTAATAGTGTGTGATATTGTTTGAGGAATGAGATAAAATCAATATAGTTTTAGAAACTGAGGATAAGGAAGTAAATTCAATTGATTTTTATTACAATTCTAGTGTCGTATTGATTTTTTTTTATCATTGCTATTTTTCATTTCGGTGTAGTACTTATTGTCTGTCTTCAAAGAGCAAATGTTGGTTGATTTGAGACGTCAATCTTTACATCAGTGGCAAGTTTTGGAGGATATTCCCAAGTTTTGGAGGATATTCCCAAGTTTTGGAGGATATTCCCAAGTTTTGGAGGATATTCCCAAGTTTTGGAGGATATTCCCAAGTTTTGGAGGATATTCCCAAGTTTTGGAGGATATTCCCAAGTTTTGGAGGATATTCCCAAGTTTTGGAGGATATTCCCAAGTTTTGGAGGATATTCCCAAGTTTTGGAGGATATTCCCAAGTTTTGGAGAATATTCCCGAGTTTTGGAGGATATTCCCGCCAGAAGTTCTCAGTAAAGAAGTTTGTTGTTGTTCATATTGTTTGTGTATGATCCATTTGTTCAGTCAAATGTTATTTGTATGGAACTAAATGAAAATGTCTTTAAAAAATAACAAGGTTTTGACAGTCTTATTTTCTTGGGATGAAATTATCTATGTTGTAAATATCACATTTCTCCCATTACATGATGTGATGCTTGGCCAGATCAACCACAAACAACCATTATCTAGCCAGCTAAATTTTAACCTTTGCTGTGCGTTATTTGAAAATATAATATAATAGATTTTAAATCAATAATCCATGCGACTGTTAAATATGTTAAAACTAGGACTGACCGTGTTTTTAATGTTGTATCTTTAGGATTTATTTAGAAAATGCAACTCAATCAACTACATATATTAAACCGACATGTTAGCAGTTCCTTAAATGTTTTAATACATCAATAATCAGGTGTGCAAATAACTGATCAAATATTAATGAATATACATCTGCAACATTGGAAAGATGCAGATTGAGGTTGTAACATTCATGCCATTTTGTTTTTTCCGTAGAATTCTTGTATAAAGTTAACCTTATTGACACATAATTGTTTGTATAGCTGACTTCATAAGGTGAAACAGTTAAAACATAAAATGTACAAGAAACATAATGAAATAAGTCGTCTAGAACAGTGGTTCTCAACCTTTTGAGGTTCACAGACCACTTGAAAAATGTGTGTCTTAGCCCCGGACCACTACTGAAAATTGTGCTACTGCCATGCTGGAAATTTAAATATAATTATGCTTTGTATATAACTAGATTCTAGTATACATGTTTGGTTAATAAGTAAAACTATACTAATATGCTACGATTTGCATGTTCCCAGAAAAATTGAATGAAAACAGATTGTGATGGCTTTCTTTGTAATGAACAAATGTCATTTTTACTAGTCTTATACTCATAGTCTTATTCAATTCGTCTTGCTTACTATTTTAAAAAAACTTTAAGTCATAAACAGTAGTTAGTATTAGCAAGAGACTATTATTATTACTTCATTTAGTGAGAGTGTTGAGCTTGCATATTTGAGCACAGCTCATCCAAACGAGGTGTAACACTTCAAAAACTCCATTGTAGTTCATCTCCTAATTCAAGTCAGGAACGATATTATGTCTTGATTTTAAACAATGCAGAAAATCCAGATTCACAAAGATATGATATTGAGAAGGGTAAAATTATTTTTTGAGCTTCCTGAGACAGTTCTGACTACTCTAAAATTTCATCAAGCTTACTTTCTAATGCAACATGTTCAAAGTAATATCACTGATCAAGTTCCATGAATTTGTTTGATTTCGATGTTAGTAAATTTAATGAGTCAATGTGTGCAAGAAACGGTCTGGAAACACGAAAAACTCTGAACGTTCACATCACCAAAGTAGAAGTTAAATTGATCGAGCCCTGATTGAATATGGTCAGAAATCAACAGTTTATTGATTTCAGCATTTCCTGGTTTCTCAGTGAATTCATACATTTGATCATGTGAAAGTTCACCTGGAGTATTCTTGTTTTACAAAGATCAATTATTTTCGTAAAAGCAGACACTTTTTCACTGAGAGTAATTAAATGTGTTTGCTTTCCTTGCAGGGATAAATTAATT
This sequence comes from Ampullaceana balthica, assembly GCA_944989445.1. Lineage (NCBI taxonomy): Eukaryota > Metazoa > Mollusca > Gastropoda > Lymnaeidae > Ampullaceana > Ampullaceana balthica. Next base: position 157,203 of record CALYLW010001019.1, on the reverse strand, counting down.
TCTTATTTTCTACAAAAAGCTAGAACAGCAACCCATAAGCTATCGTTCAAATAATCACAAGCTTTAATTTTTTTCTCCAAGAAACTCTCTCACAGCATCACATAATTCAAAAAAATTCGTTTAAATACTTCCCCCTCCCCCACTTGATAACCAGGGTTTTCGGTTGTATAGCCACCAAAAATGATGCTCTTAAAGCTTTTTTATTGACTTAGGTTGCTTGTCGTACACATGACTTCTTAATATCAAGGGAATAATTTAGCGCAGAAAGTATTCCAATTGTTTCTCCGAGCAGACATCATGATAAATTTCCAGGTGTCTTCAGAGTTTTGCAGGTCTCATCGGTTCATTTGCTAGAATTTGTGAACATATAACACACTCAGGTCTGGGATGATCATTTACATATAACACACTCTGGTCTGGGATGATCATTTACATATAACACACTCTGGTCTGGGATGATCTTTTACATATAACACACTCTGGTCTGGGATGATCATTTACATATTACACACTGTGGTCTGGGATGATCATTTACATATTACAAACTATGGTCTGGGATGATCATTTACATATTACACACTCTGGTCTGGGATGATCATTTACATATTACACACTGTGGTCTGGGATGATCATTTACATATTACACACTGTGGTCTGGGATGATCATTTACATATTACACACTGTGGTCTGGGATGATCATTTACATATAACACACTGTGGTCTGGGATGATCATTTACATATTACACACTGTGGTCTGTGATGATCATTTACATATTACACACTGTGGTCTGTGATGATCATTTACATATTACACACTGTGGTCTGTGATGGTCAATCGCTATAACGCACATAAACCACAAGTGCAAATACTCTTCATCGTAACGTTTTTTGGCAATTCGTGGTTTTTTTTTCCTCTGAGGAACTGCATTTTATTCACACACATATTGCGAGGAATAGTAGGATGAATAAGCATTGTTGTACTCCTTATGTTTGGTTGTTTCCTTTATTAGAAATGTATCCACGTGTTCAATCAATATAATTAATCTTTTACTTTAATATTATTTTCATAATTGTCATATTAATTTAAGGCTAATTTACTCATCATTTTAAAAAATATTTGAATGTTAATGTAACAATAACTAATATAGCCTACTAGAATCTAGTGTGACGTTATGTGATTTCCGGTATAGCTAAAAGTAAACATAGACTCAAAAGATATTGTTTTCGGCGCTATGCTCCCGACATCGAGTGTTTAAATTTAATCACTACATCCAAAATGTGACAACATTTTTACCTTTTCGTGTTCTTAATTTTAAAATAATAAAAAAATCCATGTTTTTCTCGAGGGCCACCAGGCATATCTCTGCGGACCACTAGTGGTCCTCGGACCACAGGTTGAGAAACACTGGTCTAGAACATAAAGTTGAATTGACTCGTCTGAAACCATATATTTGAGCGTCACATAGCCGTATTATGCAGTAGATAAACATTTTAGGAACATATATCAGAAGTTGTTTTATTCAAACGTCATTTAAACTTTCATACGGATTCATCTCTACATTCTCATAGTTTTCTGTTTTGTTGACATTTTTCGTTGAATTATTTGATCCCATGAACTTGTCCCCTGTTCTGTAATCATTAGCTGAGAAATGAAAAAAAAATATTATTAAAAATAAATTTATTATTTTAATATTTATATTTTTAATATAATAGCTTCTTAAAAGAATTTATAATCAGTCAGGAAATATTTTGGAAATATTTAGAAGACTTTCTTAGTTTCAAGTAATAAATAAGTTGAACGTTTTGTAGCTTTAAAGAAAATGTGAAAATAGCCAATAAAATATTCGAACGTGACGTGTGGGTAAAGAAATATTCGGCAACATTAAAAGGCAAGTACAAAAAGGCACATACTCTATCAACATTTAAAACTCTAAGAAAAATGCAAGACTAGACTTAAAACATATATAAGCGTAGGACGTAATAATCTTCTGTATAGAAGGAGCTTCTGCAATGGATAAGATAGGATAAAGTTAGATAATAGATAAGATGAGTAGCACTGATTCTAATTGATTTATTTAATACTATGTGATTTCATGCTTAAATATTCGCACAAGATAATGGGGTTTAGAGAGAGAGAAAGTAAACGAGAGAGAGAGAGAGAGGTAGAGAGTATCAAGACGAAACAATTCGTTATGTCACTTACTATACGACTTTGTTTCCTCATACTTGGCACCATATGATTGTCTTTGCTCAATGTGGTCATACGTTTTTGGTGCTTCCGTTGTCTCTGGCGGCTTCTGTCTCCGTCTGACTACAATGTAGACCACGACAGCAATGATGCAAGCAATAACACAACTTGCTCCTATACCGATACCAACTCCAATACCAATATACTGGCCACGTTTATCATCGGATGAACTTTCTGTGAGTAAAGAAACCAATTATTATCAATACATATTTTCATCATATTTGTTGCGCGTTTAGAAATTAAATTATTTATGTCTAAAATGATGGGTTTTTTTATAACGCCATTACATTTAGTTCTAGTTATAGTTGACATCAATATAGACAAATTTTAATAAATGTATAATGAAGCGTTTTTTTAAAATAAAATTATTGTTAGGGGCCGTCCATAAAGTACGTCACGCTCCGAGGGGGGGGGGCGACGGGGTGTAAGAAAGTGTGACACTTTATGACAGGGGGACGGGGGCTCAGACCATGTGTGATGTCACACATTTATTTATTTTTTATTATTACTTTTCTAATTTATTTATATTTTTAGTAGAATTTATATAGCTTTAAAAATAATTTTCTAAAATTGTGTGAAACATTAGAATTCGTTTTATGTCAAAATAGCATGAAATGCGTATCTCCTGAATGTGTTGTTCATAAATCTGAATCGGATACAGCAGGAATGATATCGAAGGATCAGGAGTGGTTTGACAATCATCTTCACAACAGCCAATATTTCACTCAACTTGTGAAATATCCGGACATAACATATTGCGACAAAGCACGAAGCTCATATTTCAACGTTTTACCTTCAAATTTCTTCCGTCTCCAATCCCAATCAACCAAACAATTGATGGACTCAAAGCTTCAGAAAGAGCAGATATGCAGATTCTCATAAATTTCCTTCATTGTTTGTAGCAAAAACTTTCAAATTTGATGAAATTATGCCCAAATCAAAAGGAGTTTTCAAAGTACAACTATATGATTACCAGCTTATTTGATCGACTTTGCAAAGTATGTCATTTATATGTTGCCTCACAAACAATGTTGAAGAAACATACAGGACAACACAGAGCTCGGGCTCAGGAGAATGTGCCCACCCAAACTGTTCAAGAATCAACTCAGATAAAACGAATCCGTTCTTTGAGAATCGCTTCTAGAAGGCAAAGAGAATCCATGGCAGTTATTGTCAGAAGACAAAATGTACATACAGAGGCTTTTGAATGGCTAGATGAGGACGAGTTGGTCTGTCTGCAATTTTCCTTCCAGGAAACGATGGTGGTGAAAGATTGATGACAGTCGTAACTATGGATTAACACTTCACTTCACCGTTGTAAGAAGATATCCAGTGAATATTTTTGAATGAAACATAATTCATAGGACCATAATAAAAAGATTCAATATAGAAAAGAGTTGGTCACATAATTTGTCAATCTAGTCTTTTTTATTCAAATGGTTTTGTTTCCTTTTTATTATTTAATCACTGGGTGAGGTCAAGTTTCGCTAATCTACTTTATTATCCTGTGTCAATAGAATGCATAATCGGAAGATTATCTAAAACTTGACCTCAACCATTGTAAATGAAAAGTTAGCAGATAAATGATGTGTATTATATAATTGTCAAGTATAATTTTTGCATTTTTTGTTTTCAAATTCGATCTGATTGAGTTACTGTTTCATTGAATAACTGTGACAACTGTTGACAATTAACTATTCTACTATTAAAGTCATTTTAATTTTCTGATAGTTCTTTTAAGTGGGGGTGTACGGGATTTCGGCTTCAGCTCTGGCAAATCCAGAATCCGGCTATTTTTTAAAATCCGGCCCCGGCTTCAGCTCCTGCAGGATTTTACTTCATAAATCCGGCTGGCCGGTAGATCCCTAATTTATATATATATTCATAATGGTTCCGGCAAATCCGGAATCCGGCCATTTTAACAAATGTGATTCCGGCTCCAGTCGGATTTCACTTCATAAATCCGGCCAAATTCAGCTCCGGCCAAATTTCAAAATTTTGAATCCGGTACATCACCCGTACTTTTAAGTGGAAATTTTATATTTTAATACAGTCTAATAGTGAAGTGTTATTTCAGTATTAAATTAAATATTTTAACTAGGTGTTAATTAACAATATTTTTTCGAAAGTGTGACGAGATTCGTGACAATTTGTGACAAGGGGAAAGGGGGGAGAGGGTCAAAAATACCATGACGTACTTTATGGACAGCCCATTAACTGATTCTGTTACGACTTTATAAAATAGTTGAAATTATTTCATGTATCATTAAATAAATAACTATATATATATGTATATATTTCGTTAAGAGATTTAGATTCTTATTTTTTGTAGGAAAACAAACAGAACAATATTTAGCTGGCGTTCTGTGTAAACACTACTATGATTATCACTACACACCTCACACCACTATGACTATCACTACACATCCCTTGCCATTGTACTAAATTAATCATGGACTTGGGTGCTTTGATAATGGAAGACATGTAGGAATTATTCATGAAACCCTGGAGAAAATATATCATTAACTTTGATGCGTTTCAAAGCAAAGCCTTTTGATTTTAGAAACTAAATTAATTAGAGGCATGTTATGAATTAATATCAATGAGTGTCTTTATTCTAAATATTTCCTTCCTTGTAAATCCTGTTTCAAATTGGCTCTTAATGTGTTCGTCTTGCTACTCCCTCCATTTCCAGCATATAATCAGCACCAAATGTTGACCTATTAAAATATGGGATATACACAGGAAATAAACATGTTTGTTTATAAATTGTATTACACATCAAAGAACAGACTTACCGCCAATACATTTGGAGTCTGTGTATGAATTAAGACAGCCAAACAGACAAACTCCAGAAATAGGATGACATGGTGATGAGTCTGTCTCCCCTTTACAGTTGGTGCTACATTGATCACCACAACCTTCACCGTATGTTCCATTCAGACAAACTAACAGACAGAAGACCTGGCATTCAATGTACATACTTAGAAATAAGGTAAATAACATTTAAGTATAACAGAAGGTTTTAAATAAACGTGTTGATAATAGCACTGTTCCCCCAGTTCATGCAGTAATAAACCTTACGTCAATACAAACTGTTTGACTAAACATGAAATCAAATAATTAACTTTTAAAAAATTGAAGTTTAGGGATACTTCTTGATGTGTGTGAGAGAGAGAACGCGCGCGCGCGCGCGTGTGTGTGTGTGTGTGTGTGTGTGTGTGTGTGTGTGTGTGTGTGTGTGTGTGTGTGTGTGTGTGTGTGTGTGTGTGTGTATGTGTGTGGTTGTGCGCGCGCGCCTTTGCTAAATGTGTGTTTCACATATCTACAATCGTAAATAAAAACCTTTACATTGGAAAAACATTTCTTATTTGCTTCAAAAGGCTCAAGCAAACTGTGTATTATTAATGGGTTATCAGTGTCAAGTGAACAAATACTGTATGAATTATTCGACTTTCAATATTGGCTATATTTACATTTTTTTTCATTTAACAATTTTTGGTGTTTTATCTTCAAAAAATTAGTGTTTTCAAAAAGTTCAAATCTTTCTTTTAACAAAAAAGGTAAATAACATCAAATTCTACAGTAATGACTTAACATTGCCCAGCTTAAATTTCTTCTTCTCGTTATATATAAAGTAATACAAATATATTAGCTTTTAAAAAAATTGTACACTTTACTAACCTTCTTCGCACCGAGTCCCATAATAGCCAGCTAAACACTTATCACACTGGCCAGTGTCTGCTTTACACGTCCCACCAATACATTTACTGGAACATGGCTTGGAACAATTGGCGCCATAAAATCCTTTCTTACAATCCAGACATTCTCCTGTGCTGTAGTCACATGCAGACAGGCAGTTGACTGGGCAGATAGAAGAACACGTATTGCCATAAAAGCCTGGCCTACAAATTATACACCTCCCTGTCGTCAGTTCACAGGATGATTCCTGGCAGTTGGGTGGACACGATGACGTGCAGTTGTCTCCATAGAAGCCATCTTTACACTTGAGACAATGACCGGAAGTTACACTGCAGATCTGACCAGATGTATCACAATTTTGAGGACAAGACATGGGACAGTTGTTGCCGTAGTATCCAGGCAAACAGTCTGTGAAGACGCATTAAAACATATTATATTATTGTACTTTTGGTGGTACTAATAGTTCTATGAAACATGAACAGGTTTCTAATGTACAAATAAAAATGCATGGTTTGTCCACCTACCATGTTCACATAATGGCAGCTGTTTCCCAACTTCTGCACAACGTATGCACTCCCCACTGGATGAATGACACAACTGGCCTTCACATTTAGAACTACATTTCTGTAGGCAGTCTACACCATAGTAAGTTGGATTACATACTGAAAACAAACGTTGCTAGTAATAAATAATGTTTTTAATGTTTTAAGACGAAATTGTTACTATATAATACAGTACACGGCAGGGCACACATGCACTCCAATATATACATAGTTATTCAGATACACACAGAGACACTCAGATACACACAGAGACACTCAGATACACACAGAGACACTCAGATACACACTCAATCAGATACACACTCAATCAGATACACACTGAGACACTCAGATACACATATACAGACACTTATATAACATACACAGACACTCAGATAACATAAACAGACTCTCAGATAACATACATATACACTCAGATAACATACACAGAAACTCAGATAACATAAACAGACTATCAGATAACATACACATACACTCAGATAACATACACAGACACTCAGATACACATATACAGACACTCAGATAACATACACAGACACTCAGATACACACAGATGCGCTCAAAAAACACACACACAATTATTTATATTACCAAGACTTTAAACTTTCTAAAAGGGGCCGTCCACAAAGTACGTCACGCTCCAGAGGGGGGAGGGGGTGTAAGAAAGTGTGATACTTTGTGACAGGGGGAGGGGATGTAAGAAAGTGTGACCGTTTGTGACAGGGGAAGTGGGGTGTCCGGCATTTGTGACGTCACTGTGTTTTATAGAAAATTTTGATTACTTTGTTAATAAAAATATTAATAATTTTTGTTCGAAAGTGTGACCTACTTTGGGGGGTGGGGGGTCCAAGATGTGTGACAGTTTGTGACAGGGGGGATGGGGGCAGTTAAAAATGGTTAAAAAATAGTGTGACGTACTTTATGTACGGCCCCAAAGCTAATTACCTTTCTGACAACCTTCCCCAAAATATCCGGCTTTACAACCAGATGGACAGTTTCCAGTACTAACAAAACACTTTTCAAATTTGACCTCACAGTTGCAGACGTTCTCGCAATCCCGGCCATATGTGTGGTTATTTGTCGCCTCCTGTCCACAAGTTGTATCTGAAAGATGTACACAATCTGTCATCAAAGAGCGATGTACTCGTTTAAATATTTGATTTTTTCAAACATCCCTGAACTTTCCCCTACTTTCCAATTAAACTTTTTGTCTTACCAATATTTTGTTGAGGTAACGGTGATCTATATTTGAATTCATATAGCGCTGTGTATAATTCGTTGATTGTACATATATCATGGCCTTTTATGAGGCTTGTTCAGCTTAGCTTACTAAATTCAAATAGGACATCGTGCATTCAATATCATAATATTGCACATTTAAGAAAAAAAATAATGCAAAATTAACTAGGCATCTCAGTGCACTTTTCAAAATACGAATCTGAAATAAAGACTAGACACAGACAAGATATAAACATTAAATACATCGTATCCCTTTATCTTTCATATACATTGTTTATGTTTTGTCTCACTCTTCTTGCCTCTATCTTATATATATATATTGTTTCTATCCTGTCTCTATCTATTTTATACGGTTTCTCTGCCTAGTCTAAAATTTTCTCTATTTTGTCTAAATATTGTTTATATTATGTTTCTATCTTATCTATATTGTTTATATTTTCTTTTTGCATTGCCGCTATGTTATCCTTATATTTTTTTCTATTTTTACTCTGTCATAAATACTTATTGTTTCTATCTTGTCTCTATCTTTCCTATATAGTATCTATATGTATAGAAATAATAGAGACAAGATGTCCACTAGTTAGAGACACGATGGAAACAATGAATAGAAAAGATAAATCCAGATGAGGCAAGACAGAAACTACACATATAGACAAAATAAAAACAGTAAATAGACAGATATAAACAATGTATAGATGAGATAGAGGCCCAATGAAACAAATAAAACATGATGAGACAACCTTCAAGCACATGAAACTAATAAACAAACTAAAGAAAATAAGATTTAGATCTGAGCATCTCTATTGGCTATTCTCAAAGTTCTAACACTCACCTCCGTAAACCTGAACCTCACAGAGGATAAGATAGACCTCAACACCCGGAGTTAAACTGTTCTTTAACGTTATCTGAACGGTCAGTGTGTCGGTAACATTGACCGGAATAATACTGTATACACTTTGTACTGGTGACTGGTCTACATAACTGAAGACTCGCTTGTTGGTTGTGTCGTAAGCATTCAATTCGAAGCCTTTCAAACGCTCTGTGCAGCAATCTGGGGACGAGGGAGGTAGGAGGAGGGGATTATTGGTTAGATGTTTGTAATGTAAGTATGCTAATATGAGCAAATATGTATCTTATTGTTGGCTGTGTTACTTACATAGGGCCTCCTTGCTCAAACACTACCACATTTAACACTACCACATTTAACACTACCACATTTTACACTGCCACATTTAACACTACCACATTTAACACTACCACATTTAACACTACCACATTTAACACTACCACATTTAACACTACCACATTTAACACTACCACATTTAACACTACCACATTTAACACTACCGCATTTAACACTACCGCATTTAACACTACCGCATTTAACACTACCGCATTTAACACTACCACATTTAACACTACCACATTTAACACTACACATTTAACACTACCACATTTAACACTACCACATTTAACACTACCACATTTAACACTACCACATTTAACACTACCACATTTAACGCTAAGTTAAAGAACAAATCAATCAGGATCTTTCAAGAATAATTTGAAAATTGACAATCTTGTATCAGCCCCGTCGCCTGAAATGTATAGGCCCCTGGCCCCTGACAACTTGGTACGTGTTGGCCCCTCTGGGCTCTGCCTCGTGCCTGATGCCTTTTCCCAGGTCCCCACATGCCAAAAACCTTGACATATGTATACAAAATGACCGAAATGTGGCTTATCCGACAGCGACAATGCTGGGTGCATTTATGAATACCAATACCATTCTTGGTGAGTTGAATCTTCTCACAAATAAAAGTGAAAATAGACTGAAAGTAGGAAAGCCAGCGAAAGCAGATGACGGGATTGAAATAATACATTAATTAGATAGGCCTATTAACGGGTTACTTGTAACGGTACAGATATTAATGGTATGATTAGGAGTAACATCTGGGTATATTTTTTTTAATGCGCAGTAGCCTAACGATTAGGATTATCTACATGGTGTACAATCAGTATGGTAAGGCAAGATTCTGTATTTATACACTAACATACTTACTATATGAGTATGTCTAGAGTAAGATCTAAATAGTTTGTTTCTTGAATTTAAACATCATTAATCTGACATTGATGACAAGAAGAAGTTACTGCGATGAGGAAGGGCCACCTACTTATTTTCATATTAGAAAAATCACGTATGACTTCATTGAAGTTTATGTACCTGGTAAGTTCGTGTTTAATTGAAATAATTGACAGTCCATTTAATCTTTCTTTGCTCATGGCAGACCGCAAATAGTTTTTTTATATAATAGCCAATTTGCTGAATGATCGTTCTCCTTGAGCCACAGACACAGGAAAACAACAAAAAATCCTCAGAGCAATACAGACTTCACTAAATATTCCTCTCTGTCTTTGAGAAGCGTGCCGCTTTGACAAGTGTGCTTCCCACGATACGAGCACGTTGACGAGTGCTTCCCACGATACGAGCACGTTGACGAGTGCTTCCCACGATACGAGCACGTTGACGAGTGTTTCCCATGATACGAGCACGTTGACGAGTGCTTCCCACGATACGAGCACGTTGACGAGTGCTTCCTACGATACGAGCACGTTGACGAGTGTTTCCCATGATACGAGCACGTTGACGAGTGCTTCCCACGATACGAGCACGTTGACGAGTGCTTCCCACGATACGAGCACGTTGATGAGTGCTTCCTACGATACGAGCACGTTGACGAGTGCTTCCCACGATACGAGCACGTTGATGAGTGCTTCCCACGATACGAGCACGTTGACGAGTGCTTCCCACGATACGAGCACGTTGACGAGTGCTTCCCACGATACGAGCACGTTGACGAGTGCTTCCTACGATACGAGCACGTTGACGAGTGCTTCCCACAATACGAGCACGTTGACGAGTGCTTCCCACGATACGAGCACGTTGACGAGTGCTTCCCAAGATACGAGCACATTGACGAGTGCTTCCCACGATACGAGCACGTTGACGAGTGCTTCCCACGATACGAGCACGTTGACGACGTCTACTTGCTTGGAGCATGCGGACATTTAAACATCCACTTGTATTGTTCTTTGTTGTAAGCTAAATGTTTAGAACTTTTTTGTTACATGTAACTTGAATAATTGTCCGAATATATTTCTACGCGCACAGCATCAGCATTAAAAACATCCAGCGTGGCTGACGAGGCCCTGTGGCCCCTTTCCGTTAGGGCCCCAGACTAGAGTCCCGTTCCCCCCCTCCCCCACCTGGCGTCGGAGGTGCTTGTATGATATATAATTGTAAACGTTATTAGAAAGCTTAAATGTATAAAATGATTAAATACCAAGTATGAAAACTGTTAACAGTTTCTCCAGTTTCTCAAATATTCTTGAGTAAAAGTAGATGAGACCAAAATATGAATCTTAAGTAATGTCATTAGCATTGCTGTAAAAGTATCAAATTATGTAATAGTGAATCTCTATTCCGTTGCTCGAGCAGAAACCTGATAGCCTATTGCAGTCTAAAAGTGAAAATATAAAAAATCATTAAACATTCTTTATTTACTTGGAAGTTTTTAGTGGCTTTACCTTTACCTTTAGACATAATGACGCGTACTGAAATAAAAACAAACTTACCAATTCTGTTATAAATTTTGTAACGTTGAACTCTGGTTGGTGACCTCAAGTTCAGAGTCCACGTGGGCCTTATGTCCCCTAGTTTTGTATGGCTGCAGGAGTTAAGATTAAAGTTTTGGCTGACATTACCGTCGACAGCGTTCACGGAACCAAATTTTTCTTCATGGTTGGTAGTTTGGTTAGTCGTCTGCCTCAAGGCAACATTACGCCCTGCGGAAACATGTAATGAGATATGAACTTAAAGATCACAGCAATCTGGGCTTGGAATTAGGGGAAGTTTATTAGCCTCAAACATAGATTACTTGTTTTGCCTAAATCATTTCATATTGACTTGTCTGAGTAATATGGTAAAAGGAGCTTATCAAATATATCTAGTACGTTGGGATAATTTAATAAATATAGGCAAAGCGAACCAAATTCAATCAGCTATTTAACAGTATTCATAATAAATCATAATAATAAACAAAATATCAATAAAATTGATATTCTCTTGATCGTTAAGTCGACACAGAAGAATAGTGCTGGCCTAACCTAGTGACCAATCAATTAACTATACAATTCCTGTCTATCATCGTTTCAGCATAAATTAAGACGAGACAAGATTTTAAAATTAGAAAGCAGATTTTACCCCAAGAAGTCACTCAAGTGTTATTTGAGGTTACGAATCACAAAATAAACTATTGATATATTTTATATCAAAGTCTTTCAGTCGCATTTTTTAAAAAATTACAACAAAAAACCATTGCAAGAAACTAGTTCACGTCTTTCCGGAATAGAAAAAAATACATTAACGTATTTGACCGCCTCCCCACAAAATGAAAAAAAACCACTCGAAAGACACATTTAAGATTAAAAGACAGACAGCACTGATCACATTGGGCGCAACATCAGACTGCAGATGAGAAAAAGGCACCCACATAAATAGTCCACTATTCTACAAGGACTGATGTGGCGGACGGTGACATAAAGGAAGGCATCCACACGAATGACCACCTAGTCCATGAAGACTGGTTTAAGAAGCAGACGAAATGTCCCGAGCCTCAATAATCACTGAGGGAGATGTAACTAGAAGTGGATTCTACTGTTGATTATTTCGTTTCATGAGCTAATGAATTATTTTTTGTTTGTGAAAGTGGAATCTACAATAGATAGTTATTCAGAGTATCATACAATTAATGCCGCTACCATGTAGTTCTCACCGTTTTCATACATTAATTTTATTGTTAATAACCTTTTGCTTCTTTTAAACATATTTTTCCCTTACGATATACGATATATTTGTTATTGCTACTGTTAATATTTTGAGACTTAAGTATTGTGCCTCGAGTCATTTGTATTAATTGTTGTGTTTGTATGTGTGTGTATATGTGTGTATTATGTGTGTTTATTATTTTTGTTTTAAATACTGTTGTTTAATTAAAAGAAGCAAGGTTTTTGCATATGTTTATAAATCTTACCTCCACTGACATAGAAAGAACAAAGAGTTCCTGATGTTGAACCATTGATAATAATTTGTTGCACAGACTTCTGAACGTTACAGTAAACGTCTAAAATCTTTTCATTCACCGAGGACGTCTGTCGAGAGTTACAGAACATCTGAGTTGAATTCTCGTCGGTGGTTTCTTTAAAGTTGATCGTCAAATTTTCAACTACGATTGGGATAAGACAGATTGTTCAAAGACATCAAATAGTTGTATCAATATAATTCGTAAACAAGCATTAGGATACTTTATAAAATAGTTCATTGCACGGTGGTCGAGTGGCATGCGCGCTCGGTTGGCGTACCGATGGTCCCGGGTTCGAATCCATGTGCAGGAAAGGGTTTGTTCCTGGGGCCTATGGCTTCCCTGAGTCCACCTAATGGGTACCTAACACTAGTTAGGGGGAAAATGCGGCTGGGTAATGTGTGGAACCCTGTGAGTGCTGCATCACTTGCCAAAAGACCGGCATGGCTTGTGGGCGCATTAATATTCTGTATAGAAGGAGCGTCCGTATATATCTCTTCAGACGAACGTGTATTACTAAATTTGCTGGGTTACTGCGCTAAAAAAGTTTACAAAATATTTTCATTTTAATTTACACTATATATTACTTGAAAAAGTGCGTGATAATGAGCATGGGCAGACAATAAAATAGACCAACTGCCATAAATAAATTTGATTTTAAAATCAATTACATGTTGGAATTTTCCGAATACGTGAATGATTTCAAAGAAGCTATAATTAATTTAAATTGTCATTTTCCACTAAACATTGCATTTCTAGCAATAAAATTTCTCTAAAGAAATTACTATTCAGGATATATATATTTTTTTTTGGATTCCACGTTCAATTATTTTAACTTACTTAATTTCTTTTTTTTAAAAAGAGATAATTATTATACAAAAAAACAACAATAATAATAATGATTCACTTCCAACGCCTAAAGATTCGTATAAACTACTATAAACCAGTTTCACCTACCCGAGCCAATATGAACAAGTCTCAGCCAAGTAAAGACGTTACTCTCCAACAGAACAAATTTTAGTGAGAAAATAGAGTTCGTCGGACGGAAGCAAGTTTCGTCATTAGCATCCGTCAACAAGGTGATACCCCCTGAGCTGAAGTCATTTGTTTGTACGCTAGCATTCTGTAGCACATCAGCTGTTGATGAAAAAAAAACTGTGGTTAAATTATTCAGACTTCATTCTTATAGTCGATAGTTGTATTTAAAAAAAAAGAATGCACAATCACGTGTGTGTATATATTTGCAAATATGTCGTATTTACTTGATTTTTTAAAAATAAATTGTTAGGAAACAATGTTATAGATTATTATAGAAGAATTATTTTGATATAAACATTTTAGTTTTCAAAAATTTTATAGATTAACATGTAGAATATAATTGTTTAAGAGAACGACCGAACAAACGTAAAATAACCCTATAGTGAAAATCCAAAGACGCCAAGACATCCGCGAAGGTCACTATAAGGTCATAAGAGGTAACTGAAGACCGAGTGATCATAAATCGTCATCTTAATGAGATCATTGTACAAAGGCTGCGTTTCAGTGGTTGCCAACAGAAGAGGGAACATAAGTTTAATGTTTGCTATCCAAATAATTTGCGATGTTTTACAAAGCCCTAAAGACTCTTTCTTGTTTGGAAACTGTATTTTCATTCATTTTTTAAATTAATTTTAGATTACTTATTTGTTTTGTCTATTTATTTATTTTTATTTTCGTTGAGAGAAGGCTTTTGCAGAAAACTTCGTTGTTTTGTGAAGTCCTGTCAGGCATAAACATATTCAGTTTAACCTAGATATATTTTTGTGTGATAAAACAAACTTTTCAGCCGATGTCTAGAGAACCTCTTCTGTAACTATTATCTTTAAAATGTCGTGTGTAATATATTTAGTGGGGGGGGGGTAACTATTAAAATGTTTTATATTATTATAGAAGAGACTAAGAACATAACATTTACATATAATAAAAGTTTTACTTTATGTACTCAATCTTACCGTACTGACAAGCTGGACCAAACCATCCAATATCACATCCATTAGGACAGTCTCCATTGGTTACATTACAAGTCACATCGTTCTTACAGTGACATTTGTACTGGCAGTTAGAACCAAACCAATAATAACCAAAGACATCCGGGGGACACGCTAAAATTATTAAACGTTGATTTAATGCAAGTAATCATATTTAAGAGGTTTAGAAAACAGTCTAGTCAGTAACTTAAAAAAACAACAGAAATATAAATCGTATCTTATCTTATCTGTTACAGACGCTCCTTCTATACAGAAGATTATTGCGTCCTACGCTTATCTATGATTTGTGTTTAGTCCTGCATTTGTATTAGAGATTTAAATGTTGATAAAGTGTTGGTTTTCCTGGATTCTTCAGGCAACCCATTCCACGCCCGAATTCCGGACGGGAAGAAGGAAAACTTGTATGTGTTTGTTCTTGCATACGGAATAAGAAAGGTGTTTTTATCCTTATGTCTATCTGAGGGTTGTATTAAGTTATCTTTGTGTTGTATTTCTAAATTAGAATTAATTGCTTTATGTATGATTACTACTTTGCTCTTGGTTCTTCTATCCTCTAGTGTTTCAAGGTTTAATGATTTAACTAATGGTGTTATTCTTGTCAGTTTTGAATATTCTCCAGTAATGAATCTGGCAGCTCTTTTTTGAATTTGTTCTAGTTTATCAATGTTTTCTTTGGTGGATGGGTCCCCATACAGAAGATGCATATTCTTGTACGGGTCTCACCAAAGTGAGGTAGCATTTTAGTTTTATATCTCTATTACATTTTTAAAAGTTTCTTTTTATAAAGCCTAAGGTTTTGTTTGATTTTTTAATAACTTCATTGACATGGGGATTCCATGATAGTTTCTCATTTATTAAGACTCCTAAGTATTTTGCATCTTTAGTTTGGGTTAGTTCCTTTCCATGAATGAAATATTTTGAATTTATTTGTTTCTTTTTCTTTGTTACTCTTAACAGTTGACACTTTTCTGGGTGGAAAGACATGCTCCAGTTCGTTCTCCATTTTATCAATTTATCTAAGTCTTTTTGTAAAATTTGGCTATCTTTTTCTAATTTAATTATTCTATACATTATACAATCATCAGCAAATAACCTAACTTTTGTTCCTGTTGAGATGTTGTTGGGTAAATCATTTATATAAATTAAAAAGCGTAAGGGGACCAAGTTCAATTCCTTGTGGAACTCCTGAGTTAACCTTTATTGGTGCAGATTTACCAAAAGGAAGTCTTGGATCCAGTGATGTAAGGGACCTGAGATTCCAAAGTAGTTAAATTACTGAGATAAAGTGAAGATGAATCTAAACAAGTTTTGTTATATTATCTTATATATTAAAGACGCTCTGTGATAAAATAGATAATTGAATCATATGCTCATCCCTTGTCCATGTCTAGTTTCCTGTTTGCTTAACTAATCCATTTCATTATTGACCTATTTATTTTGTACATATATACCCTACCTCTGTCTAGTATTACACGCTTGGCTGCGTTCTATGGGGTCGTAAATACGGAAGTTCTTAGAAATCTAGGTCATAGCGTTTATATGCAAAGTTTAATTTTTGCTTATAATAGTAAAGCTAACTTTTCTTTTGAAACAGATTTCTTTGAGGCACTTTAAATGTTTATTCGCGGTCTATATCGGCCATTGCACCGACCTTAGTAATAGACAAGGAATGTGTGGCAGGTTTTATTCTAATCTGCTTATAATTGGAGAACTTAACTGATAAATTGTACACAGACCTAGTGTAAACAGGACAATTAAAATATTCTTAATATATATTTAATATTAGTAGGGCTGCGGAAATTATCGATTAATTTCTCGATTAATCGTTAAAAATTTTATCGATTAAATATCGATTAAAATAATTTTAATCGATATAAAATTCGATTAAAATTTAAGAAGATATTTATAATATTTTTTTAAAATTTTTTAATAAATAATAACATATTAATAATTAATAATAATTTATATATATTTTTTACGTAAAAACATTTCCCGCGTAATATTAAAATTTATTTTATTAATTTATGTTGACCGCCAGACGTCAACTATAAAATGGCTGACAGTCAGAGCCGTCTTTACACCATTTTGGGCCCCCGGGCAAAGAAATAGTGTTGGGCCTTTCCCCCGCAGCAATAAAAAATGAATATACATAATATATATAAATAAACATATTCCCATGGGGCCCATATGCTCGTGGGCCCCCGGGAAAATGCCCAACGGGTCTATGCGTTAAGACGGCCCTGCTGACAGCATCAGCGCAGTTGAATTTAAGCATATAACTAGAAAGTTGAGCAAATATGTTGTTTTTAAGCTAACTGCGGATGGCAAAGTCGAAGATGGTGAAAACGTTTACTGTGTCCACTGCCATAAACAATTCTCTTTTAAGGATCAAATACATCGCTGACGTACCACCTTCAACACAAATCAAGTATCAACACATTGTCATGAAATTTAGTTCAAAATATCATTAATTTTCAATGTCCGTGAGAAATGTTCAGTTTAATGACGTTATAAATTTCTATTTTTGGTTTTAATCGAAATTATCGAATACTTAATCGATAATTTTTTCAAAAGTTAACGATTCAATTTAAATTAATCTATAACAGCCCTAAATATTAGTAAAATAAATTTTTTGTTCTTATGTACAAAAAATATATAACATATTATAACGAATGTCACCCAAGTCAAATAACGCAATGATAAAAATTTAATTATTGATATTTAGTTACATCATTATTTTAATTAGTTAGCCACAAAAATCATTGAAATGAAAGTTCTGATGAAACATGTATTACTTCCCTTAACAATATCAGTGCTCTCTTATCGCAGTAACAAATTTTAATACATTTAATGCTCGGAGTAGATGAAATGTGAAAAATCATTTTCGCTAACTTTTACACTTAAATGTTCGTTATCATTGTCTCTTCAAAAATAATGTAAAATACACAATTCATTATTGTGATTATAAGTAAAATAAAAAATCTAATGTTTTATTAATTAAAAGGATATATCTAAAGTTTTATTAATTTGCCAAAAATATACGAAAACGTTTGAGTAATTGCTTCATTTTTTTTTAAGTATTTTATTTGAAAGCTTTTATCGCAGCCCAGTACTGTTTAATGTCAGTAAATATTGTTTAATTTGTTAATGCTGTTTTCTAAAGAATTAAAATAAATATTGGCAATTACATACAAAATCAAATTATTTAAATTTTATTAACTTTTATGTGTGATTCGAATAAAATGCACTAACCTGATTGAAAAGACGGTAGAATCAAACTAAACGTCGCCAGTAACATTAATTGCCATCGTAGTATCATTTTCTCCCAGAAATACAAAATTACCGATTCAGAAAATAGTTGAGGTTTCAATCATTGAAATATTCCTCTTGTGAATATCACAGCACCCACGATACACACTAGGACAACGGGAGAAATCAGGGCCCACTATAACATTTTTTTAAGAAACAGATGCATTCTTTAAACAATATTATCTAAACATTGGTTTTTAAGAAAAGATTGAAAGTATTCGTGTTTGAACTATTATTTATAATACACGTGGTCGCGTTAAACATAATTAAAATAGTGTATTGGAAATTAATATTTAAGAACGAGGTCATATTTCAAAAAATTGATAACTTTTTACAACTATAACATCAGATCAAATCAAAGTGTACACGTTTTTTTAGTTATAAAATAGTGTATAAAAATAAATATAAATTAGTTGTATTAAGAATTCAATAATACCTTTTAAAAGCACACATTAAAATTCTTATTATTTTATGTTCATATTAAACCTGTATAAATAGGAAACTGACTTCCTTATTGTTATTTATCTTTTATAACCAAATAACACAGCTGAATTCCTTGTCAAGTAAGCAAGTACTGTATGTGGTTAAATGCCGTGTAGGTTCTAACTTTAGATTCCTGCTTGCACAAGTCATTCCTATGCCAAATCACATTTGTCACTGAGTGTCACATTACAGCTAGTACTTAATATACTACCGGCTTATAACAACTACTTAATTTTCTTCCTTCTTCGGTATACTAAACTGACAGAGGCAGTCATGAATGTTTTAAGCTAAATAAATTATCAATAGATAAATGATGTAGGGTCTTGATGAGACCAAACATAAAAGAAATGTAACAACTGTTTTATAATTACGCTTGAAAATGTTTGCCCTACCGTTACAATAAATATATAAAAATTAAGAAAATTTAATGTCTATATATTATTTGGCTTATAAATAGTCACAAATATAGTAACAAGTCACAGGAAAAAAATACATCACCCTAATTGGCAGAGAAATACCTCAAGGGCAGAGCTGTACCAAATGGGCAGAGCAGTATCTCAACGATAGAGCTGTACCAATAGGGCATATCTTTACCAAATGGGCAGATAAGTACATCCAGGGCAGAGCTATACAGAATGGGCAGAGCAGATACTAACGTGTAGACTAGTTTCAAATTGTCAGTGCAGTGCCAAATGGGCAGAACAGATCCTAACGTGTAGACTAGTACCAAGGGTCAGTGCAGTGCCAAATGGGCAGAACAGATCCTAACGTGTAGACTAGTACCAAGGGTCAGTGCAGTGCCAAATGGGCAGAACAGATCCTAACAAGTAGACTAGTACCAAGGGTCAATGCAGTGTCAAATGGGCAGAACAGATCCTAACAAGTAGACTAGTACCAAGGGTCAGTGCAGTGTCAAATGGGCAGAACAGATCCTAACGTGTAGACTAGTACCAAGGGTCAGTGCAGTGCCAAATGGGCAGAACAGATCCTAACATGTAGACTAGTACCAAGGGTCAGTGCAGTGCCAAATGGGCAGAACAGATCCTAACGTGTAGACTAGTACCAAGGGTCAGTGCAGTGCCAAATGGGCAGAACAGATCCTAACATGTAGACTAGTACCAAGGGTCATTGCAGTGCCAAATGGGCAGAACAGATCATAACATGTAGACTAGTACCAAGGGTCAGTGCAGTGCCAAATGGGCAGAACAGATCCTAACGTGTAGACTAGTACCAAGGGTCAGTGCAGTGCCAAATGGGCAGAACAGATCCTAACATGTAGACTAGTACCAAGGGTCAATGCAGTGTCAAATGGGCAGATCAGATCCTAACATGTAGACTAGTACCAAGGGTCAGTGCAGTGTCAAATGGGCAGAACAGATCCTAACATGTAGACTAGTACCAAGGGTCAGTGCAGTGTCAAATGGGCAGAACAGATCATAACATGTAGACTAGTACCAAGGGTCAGTGCAGTGTCAAATAGGCAGAGCAGATCCTAACATGTAGACAAATACCAAGGGTCAGTGCAGTGTCAAATGGGCAGAGCAGATCCTAACATGTAGACTAGTACCAAGGGTCAGTGCAGTGTCAAATGGGCAGAGCAGATCCTAACATGTAGACTAGTACCAAGGGTCAGTGCAGTGTCAAATGGGCAGAGCAGATCCTAACATGTAGACTAGTACCAAGGGTCAGTGCAGTGTCAAATGGGCAGAGCAGATCCTAACATGTAGACTAGTACCAAGGGTCAGTGCAGTGTCAAATGGGCAGAACAGATCCTAACATGTAGACTAGTACCAAGGGTCAGTGCAGTGTCAAATTGGCAGAGCAGATCCAAACATGTAGACTAGTACCAAGGGTCAGTGCAGTGTCAAATGGGCAGAGCAGATCCTAACATGTAGACTAGTACCAAGGGTCAGTGCAGTGTCAAATGGGCAGAGCAGATCCAAACATGTAGACTAGTACCAAGGGTCAGTGCAGTGTGAAATGGGCAGAACAGATCCAAGCATGTAGACTAGTACCAAGGGTCAGTGCAGTGTCAAATGGGCAGAACAGATCCAAACATGTAGACTAGTACCAGCGGTCAGTGCAGTGTCAAATGGGCAGAGCAGATCCTAACATGTAGACTAGTACCAAGGGTCAGTGCAGTGTCAAATGGGCAGAACAGATCCAAACATGTAGACTAGTACCAGCGGTCAGTGCAGTGTCAAATGGGCAGAGCAGATCCTAACATGTAGACTAGTACCAAGGGTCAGTGCAGTGTCAAATGGGCAGAACAGATCCAAACATGTAGACTAGTACCAGCGGTCAGTGCAGTGTCAAATGGGCAGAACAGATCCAAACATGTAGACTAGTACCAAGGGTCAGTGCAGTGTCAAATGGGCAGAACAGATCCAAACATGTAGACTAGTACCAGCGGTCAGTGCAGTGTCAAATGGGCAGAGCAGATCCTAACATGTAGACTAGTACCAGGGGTCAGTGCAGTGTCAAATGGGCAGAACAGATCCTAACATGTAGACTAGTACCAGGGGTCAGTGCAGTGACAAATGGGCAGAGCAGATCCTAACATGCGGACTAGTACCAAGGGTCAGTGCAGTGTCAAATGGGCAGAACAGATCCAAACATGTAGACTAGTACCAAGGGTCAGTGCAGTGTCAAATGGGCAGAACAGATCCAAACATGTAGACTAGTACCAGCGGTCAGTGCAGTGTCAAATGGGCAGAGCAGATCCTAACATGTAGACTAGTACCAAGGGTCAGTGCAGTGTCAAATGGGCAGAACAGATCCAAACATGTAGACTAGTACCAGCGGTCAGTGCAGTGTCAAATGGGCAGAGCAGATCCTAACATGTAGACTAGTACCAAGGGTCAGTGCAGTGTCAAATGGGCAGAACAGATCCAAACATGTAGACTAGTACCAGCGGTCAGTGCAGTGTCAAATGGGCAGAACAGATCCAAACATGTAGACTAGTACCAAGGGTCAGTGCAGTGTCAAATGGGCAGAACAGATCCAAACATGTAGACTAGTACCAGCGGTCAGTGCAGTGTCAAATGGGCAGAGCAGATCCTAACATGTAGACTAGTACCAGGGGTCAGTGCAGTGTCAAATGGGCAGAACAGATCCTAACATGTAGACTAGTACCAGGGGTCAGTGCAGTGACAAATGGGCAGAGCAGATCCAAACATGTAGACTAGTACCAAGGGTCTGTGCAGTGTCAAATGGGCAGAACAGATCCAAACATGTAGACTAGTACCAGGGGTCAGTGCAGTGTCAAATGGGCAGAACAGATCCAAACATGTAGACTAGTACCAAGGGTCAGTGCAGTGTCAAATGGGCAGAACAGATCCAAACATGTAGACTAGTACCAGGGGTCAGTGCAGTGTCAAATGGGCAGAGCAGATCCTAACATGTAGACTAGTACCAGGGGTCAGTGCAGTGTCAAATGGGCAGAACAGATCCTAACATGTAGACTAGTACCAGGGGTCAGTGCAGTGACAAATGGGCAGAGCAGATCCTAACATGCGGACTAGTACCAAGGGTCAGTGCAGTGTCAAATGGGCAGAAGTAAACTAAATGATCAGAGCAGTACCTCAAGGGCATAGCTATATGAATGGGCAGTGCAGTACCTAACTGGTAGAGCAGTACAAAGCGGGCAGTGCTGTACTTCATCTATACCTAATGGGTTGACAGAACAGCTCTTAATGGAGCAGGCTGCATAAATTTAAAAAAGCTTAACATTACTTTCCGGTTTGAATCAGTCAAATAACCTTGCCCACCCCTCTTCCTTTACCCCTGTACTTAATGAGTTACTATACAATCCACTTGGCTTCTCGCCTCTGAAACGTGAGGCGTCATTAAATACTTGAAACGTGAGGCGTCATTAAATACTTGAAATGTTGAATATTGACGTAAGTTATTGTACTCTGATCTATAAGCTCATACTTACATGCACGCACGCACTGTCTACCACGCACTAACCACGCACTAACCACGCACTAACCACGCACTAACTGTCTACCACGCACTAACTGTCTACCACGCACTAACTGTCTACCACGCATTAACCACGCACTAACTATCTACCACGCACTGTCTACCACGCACTTCTACCACGCACTAACTGTCTACCACGCACTAAATATCTACCACGCACTTCTACCACGCACTAACTGTCTTCCACGCACTTCTACCACGCACTAACTGTCTACCACGCACTAACTGTCTACCACGCACTAACTGTCTACCACGCACTGTCTACCACGCACTAACTGTCTACCGCGCACTGTCTACCACGCACTAACTGTCTACCACGCACTAACTGTCTACCACGCACTAACTGTCTACCACGTACTAACTGTCTACCACACACTAACTGTCTACCACGCACTAACTGTCTACCACGCACTAACTGTCTACCACGCACTAACTGTCTACCACGCACTAACTGTCTACCACGCACTAACTGTCTACCACGCACTGTCTAGCACACCCTAACTGTCTACCACGCACTAACTATCTACCACGCACTGTCTACTACGCACTAACTGTCTACCACGCACTGTCTACCACGCCCTAACTGTCTACCACGCACTAACTGTCTACCACGCACTGTCTACCACGCACTAACTATCTACCACGCACTGTCTACTACGCACTAACTGTCTACCACGCACTGTCTACCACGCCCTAACTGTCTACCACGCACTAACTGTCTACCACGCACTAACTGTCTACCACACACTGTCTACCGCGCCCTAACTGTCTACCACGCACTAACTGTCTACCACGCACTGTCTACCACGCCCTAACTGTCTACCACGCACTGTCTACCACGCACTGTCTACCACGCACTAACTGTCTACCACGCACTGTCTACCACGCACTAACTGTCTACCACGCACTAACTGTCTACCACGCACTGTCTACCATGCACTAACTGTCTACCACGCACTGTCTACCACGCACTGTCTACCACGCCCTAACTGTCTACCACGTACTAACTGTCTACCACGCACTGTCTACCATGCACTAACTGTCTACCACGCACTGTCTACCACGCACTAACTGTCTACCACGCGTGCGAATGCACACACTTTTCCGAAATAAATGTATAGCTTTAACCAAATGTTCACCACTCATCTCACTGGAAACATCTTCAGACATATTAAAATCAAATATTTCTGTGTGGAACTTTCAACTTTGTTTCATCACATTACTATACAATTTCAATTTAGAACTGTACAATAACTTGTACATGAAGGCTAATGTAATCTTGGTACATTTATTGTAATGTGTGGTGTTTTATTAGTCAATACAGTTGCATCAGTATATCACAATATGATAATACTCACAGAACGTTCCTTCGGTTGAACACCTTTCGTCTCTATCATCATCTTACCTTCTTATCTTATCTTATCATATCTTAACTTATCAAATCTTATCATATCTTAACGTATCAAATCTTATCATATCCTATCTTATCAATTCTTATATCTTATCTTATCAAATATTTTACAAACCCATCGTTCGCAGGCCATGACTATGAGGGACCACACTATTCCCAGCTTAATTGTATTTACACTAGCTAGTGTTAGGTATCTATTCAGAGATTTATGGACTAAAATATACCATTTTCCATAGAAAAAATGTCGGTCTTCATGGAGATTCGAGCCATTGAACCTCTGTGCAATGGGCAAGCTGGAATGCTACTCGACCACCATGACTCTTAAAGTATATTTAAAGTATTTTTTATGATTAAACCGCATGAAAGGATGCAGAAATCAACTACAAAGAACTTTTTGTCTAACAGCTTTGAGAAGCCAGAAACACAAGAAGTGACCTGGCCATATACGTGTAGCTAATGCAAATAATTGAACTCAATTATCCTATAGTTAATCATTAGTTTCTTTTTTTTTACAATGATTATTTTACAATGATTATTTTACAATGATTATTTTACAATGATTATTTTACAATGATTTTCACACTGTAAGCAAGATGTATTGTTTTCTTTTAAAAATTGTCAAATGTATACGATTTCGCATAATAGAAAAGAATAGAGCCAAGAAAATAAAATTAGACAAAATAGATTACAATTCTCTTATTGTTGTTTGTCCGTCATGATTGACGAAGACCATTCTCATCATATTAGTTAAGTGCATTGGCAGCCACGTGTGTTCTTTTGTGGCTTATTAGCCTTATTCTTGCCCGAAATGTTGCTTACAGTTGTGGGTCAAGAAATGGTTGGGATGCCATCAGGACCGTATCAAGCACGATTCTTCCTGAAATGTCGTCTTGACTTGTCAGCTTATTGTCTATTGACCTCTCAGACTGTTGAGCCGTTCTGTCGAGCTTACTGATGAGTACAGAGCCCATGAAGGTCAACGGTAGTGCCACACAGATGCACTTAAAACATGCACTGAAGACATTCGACAGTTGAAATCAATCCTGGCTGTCAACAGTCATCGACGGAACATCTCTCTTATACATACGACTTCTTGCACCAGTTACCGATTTACTACTGAACCTATCTTATTTATTAATTTCTTGGCAAGGTTCAGCTATTCATCAAAATATCTCAATTCTATATCTACTCAGAATATAAACCTTCAAAAATGCCAATTAAATGTGATGATGTTATTGTTATATGCCCTATTGAGCTCCCAGTGAAACCTGTAATGGGGAAGTCACTCCAGAGCCGGATGATATAGAGCTCTTTGTGGCCACTTGAACAGGGTGGAGTTAATTGTCAACCAGGGGGACATTCGAGTACAAAGATAGAAAGTTGACATAAGGGTAAAGTAATAACAGACAAGTTTAAACATTAGTGTCAAGTAGCGATAGAGAAGGTTGCATCATATCAGGCTGCTGAACTAGGAAATTTCGTACCTTGAATAAGGTCAAGGACTTACTAGTGTAACGACCATCAGTGAGATCCATAGGGGTGGCCTATGAAATGTATGAGGATTTGTTGGCTAGCCTAGGAAACATCCTCTGCCCTTGTCCACACTCACTCGCAATTCTGTCCGTCTTTGGTATTGAGCAACATTGCTGGTAACAGAAGTTAATTAGATAGGAATGTTGAGCAACATTGCTGGTAACAGAAGTTAATTAGATAGGAATGTTGAGCAACATTGCTGGTAACAGAAGTTAATTAGATAGGAATGTTGAGCAACATTGCTGGTAACAGAAGTTAATTAGATAGGAATGTTGAGCAACATTGCTGGTAACAGAAGTTAATTAGATAGGAATGTTGAGCAACATTGCTGGTAACAGGAGTTAATTAGATAGGAATGTTGAGCAACATTGCTGTTAACGGAAGTTAATTAGATAGGAATGTTGAGCAACATTGCTGGTAACGGAGTTAATTAGATAGGAATGTTGAGTGTCTTAATATTTCATATCAAGTTATTATATTTTACTACAACATTTTCACTGATTTCTTTAAAATAAGCTGCTGATATTTCTTGCACTGATTGAATCGTATCTCCCCACTTTGGGATCTTTTCTTAGAAGAGGAAATGTTTAAACATGTATATGTCAAGTTGGGTTAAGCAGCAACAAAAAAAAATTCCAGTTTTGAATATATTTCTTTTATATTTTTTAAATATTTTTTGTTAAATTATTAAAATCTTTAAACTGATAAATGTTTCAAGTGAGTACAAAAAACCTTGTCATCCTGTTTTTCATTGTTTAATGTTTCATTAACAAAAACAAACAAACGTCCTACACAACAGATCTGTAACTTGATTATAAAAAATATATCGTTATATCAAAATAGCACACGATACATCTGAACTGTAACGGTGATGTTTGATATAAATTTTTCTTTCATAAAATACTTAAAATATATACTTAAAGTGACGTGGTAAAAAATTAGTTTTGCTTCATTGCGTTTTTTTTTGGTGGTCTTTACAACGTTTTCAACTCTACAAATACTATAACACTAAATGTTTATATTTTGTAACTGCGTAGTGTTCAAGTCATTCAAGTGGGTCAAAGTTAACACGAGCCCAATTTTGATCGTGGATTATCGTTTCAGTGGCTTTTACTTGAAAACTTCGTTTCCTAGAAAGTATCTCGGATCTCGGAAGATGTCAAAGTACGTGTTAGTTATAACATGCGCATTAAGTTCTTGAACAATTGTATGCCAGTAAGTATAGACAAGTGGACTTGAAAATTGTTATGAAAGTAAGTATAGACACTCGTACTTCAAAAAGTTTATGCCATTAAGTATAGATACTCGTACTTGAAAACTGTGATGCTAGTAAGTATAGATACTTAACTAAACTGTACGTAGGCAATGTACAGGCTTTGTTATATTTTTATGCAAGATGCCTGTTATCACGCTTTGTCGAGAAAAAAAACTTTTTTTTCCTCCACAGGGTATGAGTTGGCCTGAAAAGGGACACTGATTTTTTTATAAGCTTGTTAGATATGTTTCAATTTAGTTTCGCATTTTCTTCTCAATTTTTTTCTGACGAAAGTTTTTTTCCGATGCATTTGTTGTTTTTGGTTGCATTAAGGCTTACCTATATCCTAAATATAACCATTTTTTTTAAAATCCTATTACACCCAGCCGATTTGTTTAGCTGCTTAGCTCCATATTCTCTTATCGTCAAAGTGTATGCAATAGTATCTTCACTTCTCATGGAAATTGGAGAATATAAACATAAAAATGTTAACAATGAAAAGTGCGATCACTTTTAATATTTTTATGGTAGTAGATCATGTGCTGTTCTATATTTCACTCACGGTATATCTATTTATAATATTTGCTGATGTAATTAAATGCGACTATAGATAATGTTTAGCAAAACTAATATAGAGCTATTATTTAATAGTATTAACATTATCTAGCTCTAACTATAGAGAAAGCCAAACAAAATATAAAATAAATTATAATAACTGTTAGTGTATAGTGTTAACTACACAGTTCAACGGAAATTATGTTTGTTATTACATCTCTAATTTAAAGAAACTCAACACAAATTATATATTACAAGCAGTGAGATTATGGATACTAATTTTAAAGCACTATGAAGTTATACAGATTTATAAAGCCATACATGTAACGTTCATTTAAAATAAACAAAAATTACAAAAATAATTTTTAAGGGTTAATTAATAGAGCTTGAGTATCATCGTGTCTTATATAATGTTTAATTACACATTTGTGTCTGGACATTATAATGTAATTTTCGTTAGAACTTAAAACTAGTTTGTATTTTAAATATACTAAATCATCAGTAAAAGTTTGGATTCAATGCTGCCTATATCCCTTCTGTGTCAAAACCATGCAAGCAAAGTTGTGTTGTCACATCGTTACGAGTACGAAAGTTGTGTTGTCACATCGTTACGAGTACGAGGTAGCTTGCACCACAAATCGCGAACCCAAGACAGAGAGAGACGGCGGTGAAGTTAATATAATGGATTTAAATTAAACAACCCCGTCAAAGTTTTTGACTATAAATCCTTTACATATGAGATATAACTAATGATCCTACATGTGGAAGAAAATCAGAAGCCCCGAGCCTAGTGCTCTTCATGGGTCTTCCTGGAAGACCCTCCCAGCTATCTGGCCCCCTCCCCCAGAAAAGGAAGTGACAGCTGGGAACCCCCCCCCCGGAGCGGTCGCTTCTGAAGCGGCCACCTGGGCATCCAGGACAGAAAGTCGAAGATGCCTCCCACAAAGTTGTCCTCACAAGGAGGGGTGGAATTTCCCTACTACGACCCGCTACCACTTCGGCGCCACCCCGGCAAAGCATACGAGTCTCAATGGTCTGGATCGCCGCTATGAGGGGGATCATCAATGACCTACCTAGGGTGCAACCCCCACTGGAAGGTTTCCTCAGAGCTGGCGTCCGCTGCGTTCTTCGCGGTTCCTTTTGCTAATCCGTGCTGGCACTCCTGGCCCTAAACCGACACCGCTCAATGGCGTTGCTAGTAAAATTGAGGGGGACGAAACGGTCGCTTCGGATTTACCCGACCCTCAACGGGTACTTTGGATTTCATCATCGACAATGCATTTAAGATGCTTTGTCTAAGATCCGTACAGCGACTGTAATCATATGTGACTAGCACCTAACACCTAACATGTCGGACTTTGGCATTGCCTGCCGGGAGTTGTTGGTTTCAGGTCGCCGAGTCGCGATCAGGTCCGTGCCCCACGACCTTACTTATCCGCCGAGCCCCGTAAAGGCCATCCCCTTTCGACGGAGAGACATAACTAAAAGTATTGATTATGTTGAAACGCGACAAACATTTACAGACTGAAACCGACTGATCTGGAAGGGGGGGAGGTGTGTATTCGATGGCTAGCGTGAACTCAATCAAGGAACACGTGATTGGAAACTACAACAGATGCTACATTGAGTTATATAGAGATAAACTAAAGATTCATTACTTTAATTACGGTACATAAATCGATTTTATTCTTTTTAGTCCACTTATAAAATCGTTTTTTTTTAAATCGTGTTTTACCGCTTTTTTTAAAAAAATACCAAACACCTCATAAGCGCCCGCCCAACGTTTTAATAACACGGTGATGTGTTCTCATTAGTCACTTATTAATATTAAACTTAAAATAAACAATCTTAAAGGTGAAGATATAACCTAATTTTATTTTATATTTCATTTAAATCCTTAGAGAATTTAAAATTATATATAGCTTACCAGTAAATTTAGCACATCGCTACCAAGTGATGAAAATAAAAGGTTAACTTAAAATTATTGTGTATATCATTGGATTCTTGTATTGTCTTTACAATCAAGAAAAAAATAAAAAGAACTCCATACTTCAGGGAAAAGAGGGATTCTAGTTACAGTAAAATACTAATGTATACAACTGTTCAGCGATTCAATTATCATACGGCATATGCTTTAGGAAACTGTAGTTACTAGGCGGGTGAAAAAGATATTTATCGAAAAACCTTTTAGTTGTGTTAGAGATCCCGTGACGGTCGCTTTGATATGAGACCTTGTGTTTGTTATAGATGGGAACAGATAGTCTTTGTTAGAGTTAACTCATAGAGCCAAGTACCAAAGTTTTTATAAACACATTTTATAGTGTCGCTTTCGTACAACTGGCACCTACATTCTAACATCTAAGGCTTACAGCCATGGGTCACATGTAATGTATATTCCCTAGATTCTCAAAATAAATAATAAATAGAAGTAAAAATAAGATTTTTAAAAACCAAGGATTTTTATAAGCGGATTAAAAAGAATAAAATTAATTGTTTAAAATTTAAATAGGTGCCGTGAAGTAATATGACTAAAAACGTGGGGCGGGCGCTTCTCAGGCTTAACTAATTCAATTCACTCATTTTCTTACTCGTCATTTGTAAACCCTAATCATTTTAGCCAAACGCCTAAAAATAGCTCGCCCACGTTTTAAGTCATATTACGTCATAGTATCTTTTTTAATTTTTAATTTTTCTAAATTTACTTTCTTCTTTTCAGTCCGCTTATGAAATCGTGGTTTTTTTTAATCTTTTTTTTTAACTTCTATTTATTTTCTTCTTTTTAGTCTAAGTGTATGCTATGGTGAGTTTTGAAGTATTGATTATGTTCAAATATAATGCGCAATGCACGACAAACATTTACAGACTGGAATTGACCGATCTCCCCTTGATGTTGAGCATGGTTGATGTGGTCGGGGTTGGTGTGAACTCGGCACGTGATTGTAATGTAAACAAGAGCAGACAAATAATACATATGCTTATATATATATATATATATATATATATATATATATATATATATATATATATATATATATATATATATATATATATATATATATATATATAAATAAACTAAAAAGTTCAATAATTTAATAACGGTACATGCGATCGATCTGACATTTTGATACAATGCATTGTCATGTAAGATTTATCTGTGGTAAATTTTTGAGATCTCTAGGACCATAAGAAGGGGTATATTTTTACGTTGGCAGATTTGAAAAATTGTGGATAGACAAACTGGAACGAAAGCAAGTCAATAAAAACGTGGTAACCAAATATGGTTAAAGATTGTGTATAGTATCAAAAGAATAATGTACGTATTATTATGTTAGGCCTTGTTGGGTTAGTTCTCTAGATATAATAGCATGATTTCAATAATCACAATTATAGCTGTGTAGGAGTAGAAGACGCATTGTGTCAAGGGAAGTAATTCTGTTGTGTTAGAGTTCAATGATATTTTTTTCTAAGCATTGAATAAATAATACAAGTTATTGTAACTTTTTTGACAAAATAAGAGTCTTTGTGGCTTTAAAAAACAAATATAGATACAACATTTGCCTTAATTATGAAAATATTTATTTGCATATATTTCTATTTAAAAAGTTACAAACTATATAGTAAAGACACTCATGAAAATTTAATAGTCATATGAACATAATCATTACCCGACTTTGCAGTATGTAGGCAGGTTGGAATCGCGTTAGTGCTAACCACTTTAGTCGTTCCTTAAATACGTATCTCTATGACGATAACGTTAAAGAACAATAACTTTCTATACAATTTCTTCTGATCCATTTACTTTTTATAGCAAACTTTCTCTACTATTTACTTACTCATTTTGAGGTCCATCAACATAATGAAGGTGTAATTCACATTTAAGAAATATCAATTCCATAACAACACTAGCGAGGTGTTACCAAATCAATGGATTCTTTTAGCTTGGGCCTTAAAAGTCATTAGCGCTTTTGGTATTTGTCTAAATCATATAAAATTACAGACCGTAAAGGATAAACATTCGATTAGTGATTTTTTTTTAATCCCAAAAATTGATGCCACCTACCAATTATGAATTCCCATTTTGATCTTATGTCTCCTTTATAAAGCTAGATGATGATTATATTTTCTAGACTACACTTTCGTTTATGTGTGTATGTTTATTTATTTATTAAATATTACCATTATACTTTTATCACTGAGAAGACCTTTGTGTATTGTACTGTATGTCTGCATCAGCTTCTCACACAGACGTGCTAAAATATAATTAAACCTCGTCTCCCATGTAGATGAAGCTGTGACATTAATAAACACAATTATAGATGTGTATTGGACGAATTGTGTCAAGGGAAGTAATTATGTTTTGTTAGTGTGCGATGTTTTTTTCTCTCTCTAAACATTGAATAAATAATACAAGTTATTATAACTTTTTGGACAAAATACGAGTTTTTGTGGCTTTAAAAAACAAATAAAGATACAACATTTGCCTTAATTATGAAAATATGTATGTAAATATCTTTCTATTTAAAAAGTCACAAACTATATAGTGAAGACACTCATGACAATTTAATTGTCATATGAACATAATCGTTACCGCTGATACTGCAGTAAAGCCGACTGTGGTTGATACAGTGGTAGTCATTCCTTAATTAAGGATCACTATGACAATAACGTCAAAGAACAATAACTTTCTGTACAATTTCTTCTGATCCATCACTTTTGATCGTAAACTTTCTCTACTATTTACTTACTCATTTTGAGGTCCATCAACATAATGAAGGTGTAATTCACATTTAAGAGATAACAATTACGTAACAACACTAGCGAGGTGTTACCAAATAATGGATTCTCTTAGATAGGGCTTTAAAAGTCATTAACGCTTTGGGTATATGTCTAAATCATATAAAATTACAGACCGTAGAGTATAAACATTCGATTTGTGAATATTTTTTATTTTATTTTTTATCCCAAAATTTGATGCTACTTAGTAATCATGGGCTCTTACTTCGATCTTATGTCTCCTTTATAAAGCTATATGATGATTATATTTTCTAGACTACACTTTCGTTTATGTCTGTATATTTATTTATTTATGATATATTATCATTATTGATTTTATCACTGAGAAGACCTATGGGTATTGTTTTGTATGTCTGCATCAACCTCTCACACAGACCTGCTAAAATATAATTAACCTTCGTCTCTCATGTAGATTAATGAACACAATTATAGATGTGTATTAGACGCATTGTGTCAAGTGAAGTAATTCTGTTTTCTTAGTGTGCGATGTTTTTTTTCTTTAAACATTGAATAAATAATACAAGTTATTGTAATTTTTTTGACAAAATAAGAGTCTTTGTGGCTTTAAAAAACAAATAAAGATACAAAATTTGCCTTAATTATGAAAATATTTAATTACATATCTTTCTATTTAAAAAGTCACAAACTATATAGTAAAGACACTCAAGACAATTTAATTGTCAGATGAACATATTCATGTCCGCTGTCCTGAAAGATGAGCAGGTTGCAATCGCTTAAGTGGTAACCACTTTATTCGTTCCTTAAATACGTATCTCTATGAAGATAACGTTAAAGAACAATAACTTTCTATACAATTTCTTCTGATCCATCACTTTTGATAGTAAACTTTCTCTACTATTTACTTACTCATTTTGAGGTCCATCAACTTAATGAAGGTCCAATTTACATTTAAGAGACAAAAACTCCGTAACAACACTAGCGCGGTGTTACCAAATCAATGGATTCTTTTAGCTTGGGCCTTAAAAGTCATTAGCGCTTTTGGTATTTGTCTAAATCATATAAAATTACAGACCGTAAAGGATAAACATTCAATTAGTGTATATATTTTTTTAATCCCAAAAATTAATGCATCTACATACTAATACATTGCTACGTCAATCTTATGTCTCCTTTATAAAGCTAGTTGATGATTATATTTTCTAGACTACACTTTCGTTTATGTGTGTATGTTTATTTATTTATTAAATATTACCATTATACTTTTATCACTGAGAAGACCTTTGTGTATTGTACTGTATGTCTGCATCAGCTTCTCACACAGACGTGCTAAAATATAATTAAACCTCGTCTCTCATGTAGATGAAGCTGTGACATCAATACACACAATTATAGATGTGTATTAGACGCATTGTGTCAAGGGAAGTAATGTTTTGTTTTTGAAGACACTCATGAAAATGTAATTGTCGTATGAACATAATCGTTGGTGCTTCCACAGTGGTGATGATTATTTTTATATGACAATAAATTGTCATGAGTGTCTTTACTATATAGTTTGTGACTTTTTAAATAGAAAGATATGTAAATAAATATTTTCATAATTAAGGCAAATGTATCTTTATTTGTTTTTTAAAGCCACAAAATCTCGTATTTTGTCAAAAAAGTTACAATAACTTATATTATTTATTCAATGTTTAGAAAAAAATATCATTGAACACTAAGAAAACAGAATTACTTCCATGGACACAATGCGTCTAATACTCATCTATAATTATAATTTTCATAATTGAAACAAATGTCAGAAGGAAACAAGTTACCGGCTTTTTCAAAGTTGGCCTTGTACATAGAAGAATATGGTAATATAAATTTTTTCGACATCAAGGATACATTAAAATTTATTAGACATTTTACCACGCTCTAAGAGTGGTTGACTGTTGACTTTACAATTATTTTTTTCACATACTGTTAGTTGGATTGTAGATCCCTTTCAATGTCAATTTCAGGATGTATTATATGAGCAGAGGCAATTCTTGAACTTCAATCCAATAAGGGACCGTCCATAAAGTACGTCACGCTATTTTAACCCCCTCCTCCTTGTCACAAATCTTGGACCCCTTAAAGTGCGTCACACTTTCGAAAAAAAATTATTTTTTATTTAAAAAATTATTAAAATTTAATATAAAACAACATGACGTCAGACTTGGCCGGACCCCCCCCCTCCCCCTCTGTCACAAACTGTCACACTTTCTTACACCCCCCCCCCTGGAGGATGACGTACTTAATGGATGGTCCCCAATGAGGCTTGTATTGAACGTATTGAATTTTCAAACAAAACAGATCTTACAATTACAAACAAAACAGATCTTACACTTACAAACAAAACAGATCTTACACTTACAAACAAAACAGATCTTACACTTACAAACAAAACAGATCTTACACTTACAAACAAAACAGATCTTACACTTACAAACAAAACAGATCTTACACTTACAAACAAAACAGATCTTACACTTACAAACAAAACAGATCTTACACTTACAAACAAAACAGATCTTACACTTACAAACAAAACAGATCTTACACTTACAAACAAAACAGATCTTACACTTACAAACAAAACAGATATTACACTTACAAACAAAACAGATCTTACAATTACAAACAAAACAGATCTTACACTTACAAACAAAACAGATCTTACACTTACAAACAAAACAGATCTTACACTTACAAACAAAACAGATCTTACACTTACAAACAAAACAGAACTTACACTTACAAACAAAACAGATATTACACTTACAAACAAAACAGATCTTACAATTACAAACAAAACAGATCTTACACTTACAAACAAAACAGATCTTACACTTACAAACAAAACAGATCTTACACTTACAAACAAAACAGATATTACACTTACAAACAAAACAGATCTTACAATTACAAACAAAACAGATCTTACACTTACAAACAAAACAGATCTTACACTTACAAACTTTTTTAAATGTCAAATGCTGCAAAAGCCTTCAAAATTTACATAGCCAAGATTGCCGTCAAAATGTTGTTGCCTTTTAAATCAACGTACCTTAACAAGAATGTTTCACCATAGGTAAAATAAAAACAAAGCTTCAAAATCGATTTGACTATGAAAACAACATCCATTTTGTTCTGATATCAAAGGTCCCAATCTCGATTTAATTGTGTCCAAAGTTAAGCAACATCATTTCTCAAAGAACTGAACTATAAAATGATTGAAAGATAAAACTCTGAGTTTTATAATAATAATTGATGATATTTATTTATATAAAATGTATAATTTCGGTTAAATTTGTTATAGTAAATTTGTGTTTATACGACTTTATTGTATTATTTCAGATTTATCATATGTAGAAAGGCCAGGACAGATAGGCCTATAACAGCTATAACCATTATATTAGACTATAACCATTATATTAGACTATAACCATTATATTAGACTATAACCATTATATTAGACTATAACCATTATATTAGACTATAAACATTATATTAGACTATAAACATTTATAACTGTATCAAATAAATTCCCCTTCAAATATTGATCCTCGTGTTGTTTTAAATTACAAAATCCTTTACAGATTCATTTTTAGACTCTTGTCAGGCTTCTAAAACTCACCAGATGGCGTTATCGGCTGGGGCGTAGCCTGAGACCCTTGTGGAAAAAAGGTGGGGGTTGGGGGTGGTTGCACTTACGACCAAGGTTTGTTCGTACGTGGGCAAAGTAAAAAAAACAACTCGAGTGAAAAATGTGCACATCCTCCATTCGTGTGCATTATTTCACCAAATTTGCTGCGCGGTAATTCTAAATTGCTGATTGGCGTTGATCAGATATCTGCGCGCCCGCGCATTTTGAAGGGAACATTGATTACGTCGCTGTCCCAACCCCCCCCCCTGAGTCGTATGGGCAGGACCTCGCGCCTTTGGGGGTAAGGTCAGCATATAATTTTATACTTTGGGGTGTCGGGTAGACAAGTTTGCCAAGCCCTGCATCAAAGGTCAAAGGTTCTTGTGTGATCTCTGCGAGGAAATCATTAGCATCTTATATAACACCGGCACTGTCTCTTACAGTTCCTTGATCGCGTCCAGGATAAAAAAAAGGTGGGGGGTGTCTTTTAAGTCTTGTCATCTTTACTCAACGTTCTTGTAAAGAATGGAAGCAGGGATCTTGCTCCGACCTACTTTATCGCCTAGCCATCGTAATAATTACCTTTTATGTCTTATGGACAGAGATTCTCCATTTACTGTAGCGATCTTTAAAGAAATGTAAAATTCCACTTTTCAAGTGACTAATCAAGGGATCTACTTAGGGGGCGTCCATAAAGTAAGTCATACTATTTTTGACAAATTTTAACTCCCCCCCCTCCCCCTGTCACAAATCTTGGAAACCAAAGTACGTCACACTTTGAACAAAAGTGTATTTTTATTAACAAAATAATTAAAATTTAACATAAAACACCGTGACGTCACACATGGCCGGACCCCCCTCCCCCCTGTCACAAACTTTCACACTTTCTTACACCCCCTGCCCCCCCCCCTATGGAGCGTGACGTACTTTATGGACGGCCCCTTATGCTCGAGATCTAATTTTATACTCGAGTATATATGTTATTTACTTTAACGATTGAATTTTGTACCAATAATCAATCTGGCAGCTCTTTATTGCATACATTCTTTTTTAGGCGCTCTATACTATACTCTATGAACTCTATGATTATATGAATTTTTTGCTTGATGTGTCGATAGGGTTGCCAGATGGCTGTCTCAAAAATACTGTCGACTGTCGATGGCACAAAAAGCCAAAATAGCAACATGAATATTTTGCGGTCTTGGGATCATTGAATAGGTTTAGTGAACTGTGTGAATTTTAAAAAAGCTATAGTCTGTAAATGTCATTAATATTCATATGATCGAATCCAGATAATATTGATGCGTTGCAACATTCGTATATTAAATATGGAATAAGATCAGAATCTCATTAAACATCCTTGCTTTATTATATTTTCAAAATATGACATGATTATGAATGCAATCACATAATAAAATAATAATATTGTTTGTCTTCTGTCTGGTAATATCTCTGCTTATGCCATGTTTTCTGGAGAAAATTACAGTATTGCAAATATCAAAATATAGCAAGATTGTTGTCTTCCTTATGTCTCGTAAGACGACGGAATTTTCTGTGCTCCTGTGGAATTTGAACGCATGGCTTTGCAGTTTCTTCTGTGGTTGTACAAGCTCACCCGCGAATGGCAGCCTTTGCTGCATTTCTGACACTGAAAGGTAGTATTTGTGGTTGGCTGATTTGCTCTCCGTTTCCTCTTAATGCGATTTACGTCTGCGACCTGTTGCAGGTTTCTTTCTCCTGCTTCTATCCCGGCAGTCAACGCCTGTCTCCATCTGTACCTGTCCCCACCGAGTTCCTCCCAACCATTTATGTCAATGCCAATAGCTTTGAGGTCTCTCTTGCACACATCTTTGTAACGGAGGTGAGGCCGGCCTGTAGTCCTCTTTCCTTTGGCTAGCTCAGAATAGAGGATGTCCTTTGGGATTCTGCCATCCTCCAATCTGCACACATGTCCCAACCATCTGAGCCGACGCTGGCGGAGAACAGTTGTCATGCTTTTTATTTTTGCCTGTTGTAGCACCTCATTGTTGGTGACATGGTCCTGCCAGGCGATTCCCAGGATGTGCGGAGACAGCGCATGTGGAAAGCACTCAATCTCCTTTCGTTTCTGGAGTATAGGGTCAATGATTCACTGGCAGAAAGGAGGGTGCTTGGCACACATGCACGGTACACAGCAATTTTGGTTCTGATGGTCAGCTCTTTGTTGTTCCAGACTCTTTTTGAGAGCCTGGCCAGAGTTGTGGAGGCCTTGCCGATCCTTATGTCTAGGTCGGAATCAAGGGACAGGTTGTTGGTGATATTGGAGCCAAGGTATGTAAAGTGTTCTACGGCCTCAAGTTGGCAACCATTGATGGTGATGTTGGGTGGATCAGCATCCTGGGCCATCACGTAAGTCTTTTTGAGGCTGATGGTTAGGCCGAATTCACTGGCGGCCTTGGTAAAGCGGTCCATTAGGCTTTGCAAATCTGCGACTCTAATAGCAAGATTATGTCACTAAAAATATTTTTTTGTTCATGTTAGGGGCTTTAAAACATCTCCTAACTATTATTTAAAGTTCGAAGTTTCTATTTTTGTCTTTTTTAAGACTTTGACTAAGTACAATACTGTCACTACACTGCACAATAATCATCAGCATTTTGAAATAATAAAACTCTAATTGACTTTATATTTATCACTAGACTTGACTGCTTTCAATAATTTCTTGTTCCTAGAAATTGCCTCCTTAAATTCTGTGCAGGTATAAGGTATATTAAAAAAAACACAGAGTTCACTTCTCACAGATTCAACTCAAATCCGATTACGTTCATCAGTCTGTGAGGCGTTTAAATTTGTGTTATAATGCCAGAAGGGATTAACGTTTAATTCTTTACGTGCTTCATTTATATAATAAAATACATTGGGTGTGTTTTTTTTATTACAATCCGAATTGCAAATTTCGATGCGTAATTAGGTCAAACGGTTCTTATCTTATCTTATCTTATCTGTTTACAGACGCTCCTTCTATACAGAAGATTATTGCGTCCTACGCTTATCTATGGTTTGTGTTTAGTCCTGCATTTTTATTAGAGATTTAAATGTTGATAAAGTGTTGGTTTTCCTGGATTCTTCAGGCAACCCATTCCACGCCCGAATTCCGGACGGGAAGAAGGAAAACTTGTATGTGTTTGTTCTTGCATACGGAATAAGAAAGGTGTTTTTATCCTTATGTCTATCTGAGGGTTGTATTAAGTTATCTTTGTGTTGTATTTCTAAATTAGAATTAATTGCTTTATGTATGATTACTACTTTGCTCTTGGTTCTTCTATCCTCTAGTGTTTCAAGGTTTAATGATTTAACTAATGGTGTTACTCTTGTCAGTTTCGAATATTCTCCAGTAATGAATCTGGCAGCTCTTTTTTGAATTTGTTCTAGTTTATCAATGTTTTCTTTGGTTGATGGGTCCCATACAGAAGATGCATATTCTAGTGCAGGTCTCACCAAAGTGAGGTAGCATTTTAGTTTTATATCTCTATTACATTTGTTAAAGTTCCTTTTTATAAAGCCTAAGGTTTTGTTTGATTTTTTAATAACTTCATTGACATGGGGATTCCATGATAGTTTCTCATTTATTAAGACTCCTAAGTATTTTGCATCTTTAGTTTGGGTCAGTTCTTTTCCATGAATGTAATATTTTGAATTTATTTGTTTCTTTTTCTTTGTTACTCTTAACAGTTGACACTTTTCTGGATGGAAAGACATACTCCAGTTAGTTTCCCATTTTATCAATTCATCTAAGTCTTTTTGTAAAATTTTGCTATCTTGTTCTGATTTAATTGTTCTATAGATTATACAATCATCAGCAAATACCCTAACTTTTGTACCTGTTGAGATGTTGTTGGGTAAATCATTTATATAAATTAAAAAGAGTAAGGGACCTAGCACAGTTCCTTGTGGAACTCCTGAGTTAACCTTTATTGGTGCAGATACGGTTGATTCTATAATCAGAAGATTTTAAGATTGCATAAAAATGCCTACTAGTGTATTGAATTAAAGAAAATTGTCCGGTATTGCTTCAATTTTTTAACTGGACAAATAACGATAATACCGGACAGTCCGGTTAAAAAACCGGACATCTGGCAACCCTATGTGAATGTGTCGAACACAGAGGATATATTCTACTACTACTACTACTATAGTACAGGTCTCACGAAAGTGAGGTAAAATTTTAGTTTTATAGTCTTTTTACATTTGTAAAACTTGCTCTGTATAAAGCCTAATGTTCTGTTAGATTTTTGTAAATTACTACATAGACATGGAGATTCCATAATAATTAATTTGATGTTTGTTTTATGGACAAATTTTTATTTTTAAAATTAAAAGTGGTATATGCAGTGTAAAGGTCAAGTGAATGATTAACTGTTAATGCCAGATTGTAAACATAAAAAAAAAGGGATTAACTTTTTGTTTAAAAGTTTTTAACGTTTCCACGTATCATTAAAAATGATTTTTGAAAGATTACTTTGGATTAGATATATATTCTATTTCCCTTTCGTCAATGATATTATGAGTAATGTTTTCGTTTAAATTAAAAATAAAATACTATTTTAAATGTTAACTATTTCTGAAAAACATAGCCATATCCGTCCCTTTCTCGGCGAGAATTAGGCCGTTATTCTTGTGCTAACGCTGCTTTTACTCTGACGAAGAAAAGAAATGGGAGTCGAAGTTGAATCTCTCAAGCCTGGCGATGGTAATTTGATTAAATTAGAATTGACTTCAACGATATTTATATATTTTGCAGTATCCCTCATCGTTTTTAACTTAGTCTTATCTAGTTTTCTTATATTAAGTCACGCTAATTTGATTTTTGGCAATTCTCCGAATCCCGGTCCCTATACTATAAGTATAACTATAAACTATTAACACATCCACATAGATATGCTTAACTACTTACGGAAACGTCTCAGTTATAAACAATTACGTTATTTTTGACATCATTTTATTGATCAATATATATTTCAGCAAATTTTCATAAATTCTTTATATTATTTATTATGGCAGGCAGACCAGCAGCTCTGAGTCTGATAAACCTCTGATTCTGATAAAGTTAAACGGAATTGAATTAACTCCGTTAACTTGTAAATTGATTTATCTGTTGTGTCAAATGTGTGACAATTACAATAATTATTAGTATTTCATGACTGGTTATCGAACAATAATTAACACTTGTGCTGTGTTCTAAGTTCTATCTATAAATAAAATTAGGTAATTTGACAGAAAATTTAGGCCGATGGTAGACACCGCGTAACGCGCGGTGTCCACTCAGTTGGGTGGATGACACGCAATACACAGTCTGTTTATTTTGGTATACCCAGTCCACCTTAATAGCTTAAAGATTTATGATTTTAAAATTAATTTGGTAAAAGCAAAGAGAACGGTGCGCTCGATAAATCATATTTTTGGTTGCTATATTATATTTGTTGTTTTTTCTATTTAATTTAATTTAATTTTAAAAATAGACAACTAAACCTAACCCAGACCCTAAAAGTGAAACTACAACCTTAAAAAAAAAGACTTAAACAAAACTCTTTTTCTATGTTAATTTAAAAAATAGACAACTAAACCTAACCCAGACCCTAAAACTACAAACTTTTAAAAAAAAGGCTCAAACGAAACTCGAACCTCCACCTGGAGTTCAAGAATCTAATGTCCTAACCGTGAGACCACAGAAGCTCATGTACCGTTTGAATTTTTAAAAATCTTATAAAGTAGTAAGAGCAAAATGTGACGTCACGTTTACGCGACACCCAAGCTTTACAGTGGATGCCGCGCATTGCGCGGTGTCTACCCACTTCGGAAAATTTAAGGCCGATGGTAGACACCACATAACGCGCGGTGTAAACTCAGTTGGGTGGATGACACGCATTACGCAGTCTGTTTATTTTGGTATACCAAGTCCACCTTAATAGCTTAAAATTTATTTTTAAAAAGATTTATGATTTTAAAATTAATTTGGTAAAAGCAAAGAGAACGGTGCGCTCGATAAATCATATTTTTGGTTGCTATATTATATTTGTTGTTTTTTCTATGTTTTAATTTAAAAAATAGACAACTAAACCTAACCCAGACCCTAAAACTGAAACTACAACCTTAAAAAAAAAGACTCAAACGAAACTCAAACCTCCACCTGACACCTAGAGTTCAAGAATCTAATGTCCTAACCGTGAGACCACAGAAGCTCATGTACCATATGAATTTTTAAAAATCTTATAAAGTAGTAAGATGAAAGAGCAAAATGTGACGTCACATTTACGCGACAACCAAGCTTTACAGTGTATGCCCCGCATTGCGAGGTGTCCACCCACTTCGAAAATTTAAATGTAGTCCAATAGGCTTAAATAATATCTCATTTTAAAGGGCTTGCTAAGACCTTTTCAAAAACACTTGTTTTGTCTTTCTATCTTTTATAGAAGTGGAGTTATGAATTTTTTTGTCAATTTTTTTTTGCCCCTTATATAACCTATTTAATTTATTAAAAAACTTGTGACCCCAATTTCAAAATTCTGTACTCTTTCCCTCACAACTTTTTTTAATTTTAGAGATAAAGTAAAGGTATCAAACTTTTAGGATACATTCACAATCCAATTTATAAAACAATGAACAAGATATGTTTAAAGTATATCAAGATTTTGAATTTTGAAAAAATATATTTAAAGGCTACGTTGAAAAAAATCATAGCCAAAATCATTATTTTATATATATAATATATATATATATATAATATTATATAAATCAGTACAAACTGTTGCATGCATAATGTATTTTAATTATTTATATGGTAAATTTAAATCAATAACTATATTTAAATGTTTGAAGGGTAAGTATTTGACTTTTAAAATAAAACTGAATGCAATTTACAATAAATTATTTTTGGAAATACTGAAATACCCCACATCCCCGACGCCTTATTACTGAAATTTCAAATTAAAATCAATTAGTATTTGAAGATTAAAGTATCTCATTACATGTATTTTAATTATTAAGTATTGAGATTTATTTATTTTGATTATTTATGTAGAAAATATTAAGTGTTTGTTGTCAAAAGTGTATGTCCTCATGAGCCTCATCTTTGTAAAAAGAAGATGGTGAGTAAGATATAACAAAAAATGTTTAACAACAAACATTAAATAAAAGTATTACACCACTATTATCATTATTAATTCTAAGGCTAAGGTAAGTATCAGTTTGGACTTGGCATTAGTAAAATCTTCTAATTATGCTCTTATAATTAATGTTAATAGTACACCACAAGTCATTGACATAGTTATAAATATTAATAATATATTATAAATAAGTCATTAAAATAACATTAACTAATACTTTCAACTAATACTTAACAATTTAATACTATGAAACTAAAAGTATTAGTGTCTAATGTTAATTGGACCTGTATTTCTTTGTAAACTGACTTTGATATTACTAATAATGAACTGTAACTATTAGAATTAGACTAGTACTAGGT
Source organism: Ampullaceana balthica (assembly GCA_944989445.1). Taxonomy (NCBI): domain Eukaryota; kingdom Metazoa; phylum Mollusca; class Gastropoda; family Lymnaeidae; genus Ampullaceana; species Ampullaceana balthica. Next base: position 113,828 of record CALYLW010001019.1, on the reverse strand, counting down.
ACTAAGTAGTATTGAAATTGAATAGTATTAGACTTAATAGTATTCGTCGTTAAAATATTATTGATACAATGATAGTGTACTTTTTATTCAAAATAATAATAATATAATTACTCAATTCTTGTAATAACTCTAAGTAAACTTTGCCATTGCAATATATAATTATATTTATTCATTTTTGCGTAAATTGATCGGCAAATCCATTTCCGACAACCCACGCTTTTGTTTATGAAGGGAGGTGACTTATGAAGCATTGACATTTTTTCGCTTCAAGTCCTTACACTGTACCAAGCATAACTAACGAGTACCAACGCCAATTTTAACGAAGTAAAGTTATTCAAATCAGAAAATGAATGTTGCAGGATTACATTAAAACCACAAACTCTTAATACTCAGGGTTAATTTTTTTTATTAGTTTACCGTCACACAATTCAGTTCAAACGTATAGCACCACCGGTTGAAATTCGAAATCGCTTCAAAAATGGTATCGATATGTTCGGAAAACCAAGCTGTATAAAACTGTGATGACGAAGTGGGCTTTTTTTTTAGAAAACTATGACGTACAACGCGAACTACCGATGTGGTCGAATGACCGACTGTAAAATCGCCATGACAGTTTTTGCGTTTACGACATGCGCAGAACGATGCGCGAATGAGTATCGAAGTACCTAATAAAATACTTTGATGTACTTTACTTCCTCTTATTTAAACTTATTAGTGAAATTAATTTGGGACCGGGATTTGGAGGATTGCCTGATTTTTTTTTATTCCCTGAAAATCGGCGTAAACTAAATTTAGATCTTTTCCATTTCAAACTTACATGATAAATAATCTTAAGTCCAGTTTAATCTCCACCGGTTAACCGTAACTGTCGATATTCCATTAAAATTAAAAGGTGTGTCCAATCTCAAAACAACCATTTATAACTTGGAAAGAAATTCCGTGGAGTTAATTAAAAAATGTGGCATTAAAAAAACACAACCTTAGCCTCAATTTGGAACACAATTTAAAAAAAAATTTGAACTTCTCTCAGTTGAAGAGAATTTAGAAAGAAAGCTAATTCTAATGATAAACGTAAAACCAGTCCTCAGTCAAACACAAGTGGTCTTACAATGATTACAATGTTATTAAGTCCCACAATGTACCTTGTACAGACAAGTTGTCATTCGGATAATTATTTGCAAAATACAGTACACATCTTCTGAGAATCTTGGCTATATTTTTTCAGACAAATAATTTTCCCTCTAAGCTGCCTGGCTGCACAGATATCTGACTGATGCCGCGCAGTAGTATGGAATTACCGCTCAACAAATTTTGATAAGGATTATATAATATCTGTGTTTGTGGGGCATACAATTTGATGTTGTACAACTTTGCACGCGAGTTTGTTATTTGCACACAGGCCAACGAGTCTTAGAGGGAAAATTGTATACAACAGGAGGCTACAACATGTCTACAAATATGTATATCTCTCTCTCATCTGTCCCTATGTTTACATCGCTGTCTGTCAAATATAGCAATATGTATGATTCTACCTCACAATTGATTTATTATTTTTTTAATTCTGTACTTTTGTAATGGACACATACGCTTCATTTAACACAATAGTAAGGTTGTTAACGGTTAACCGGTCCCATTTAATCAGGACCGGTTAACCGCAACTTCAATAAGCCCATATAATATGGCATATTAGTTTATTGCTGGGAGTTCGTTTTTGTTGTGTTACGCTTCCCATCGCTTTCTCCATATTCATATTCCGGTACATAAATAATATACACGTCGTCACTATTAGTTTACTTTGCCTACGGTTTAGGAATGATTTAAAAAATTTTTTATTTTCTTAGTTGTCGAGGCACTGTACGAGATCTAGCACACAGTACGCGTTTGATGTCAAGGTCGCAGACTGTTACTATTTCTATTACGGGACAATCAGTTAAGGAAAATACTTATAAACTTACCTATTCTCCAAAGAATTTCAGCTACAATCACTAAATACTCTTTAACAAATTCAAGTTCGTAATGATAGTAGTCCATGTGCTCACGAATTAGACAACAATGTAATTATATAAGTCTGTTTCTTAATAAGACAAAGAAAGCTATAAAAGCATATGACCCCGTGACCTCTCAGTATTCTCTGGTCACGGGTTTATAGTCTGTTTCCCGCATCCAAAAAATTGATGGGCGCGCGCCGCTTAGTGAAGTACCTATATTACGAGAGTCAATTGATATACGTAGCAAAGATACCGGGTGATTAATCGGTCCTCAAATTATTATTATTTTTTAATTCGCTAGCTGACCGGCATCACACACAAGACGTCCCGCCAGACAAGGCGAGGCGTGGGTTTTTTTTAAACTAAGGAAAAATACGTCACGAACTTTAAAGAATGTTTTAACCGGTCCTCTTATTTATTAATCACAAGCCAAAAAAAAAGAACACCAAATTAAAAATTGACTATAAACCATCACTGTTTCCTTAATTCTTTTGGAATGTTAATTCGCTGCATCGGGGAAGCGGGCTATGATGCCACACGACGCGAGAACATTCTCTCGTTGGTTCTCAAAACATAAGGTTTATAGGGACTGGCGGTTGGTCTTTTTTTGAACATTTAACCGGTCCTCAAAGACTAGCAGTCTAACAACCTTACACAATAGCACAGCTTTTTTTTTCGTTCAAGTGCCATTAGATAACCAACTATCTAACACATCATCACATTAACAATACTTGGCTCAAGTAATGAACATTTTTTATTGACAATTTACCCAGTAAAGTTCACACTGTACTAAACCATACTGTAGTAGCACATAAAAGTACTGGACAATTGTGCCAGTTTTGATCTTTTATTACTTTTATTTCCTCTTAACATCTGTAATATCAGTGTGGGGATAAAAGTTGAACATTTGATCAATCATTAAAAAAGTTAACAAATGATAAGTTAATTACTGCAACCCTCCTAAGTTTTTTTCTCCATTTGTTAACCATTGACCAATTCAATCATGCTATCTTCACATACAGCCAAAGATGAACTCCTAACACTTAAATTTTTTAAAAGAAAACTTAATTTAAACTTAGTGCTACCCAAGCTATATCATTGGTTACATTATTAGGTTATATTATATAAATTGCCCCATTGTGCCCCACATGCTCATTCTCTAGCTGATTTGATTTTTATACTCAGATTTGCTCATATGTATGTACTTGTTTATTGTTAATGACAGTTATAGAAATAATTGTTATAATTTTCATATTCACACACATCACATTGTATATTTACATTATTCTCCCAATTGGCTTGCTTTTCTAATTGTGCAAAATACTGTAGGCTACTATTCTGGTAGCTCCAGGATAATAATTATTTCTTTAATTTTTTAAGATTTATTAATTACTTTTATTAAATATTATACTTTTTTTTAATGATAGGTCAAACATTTGCTAAAAAGGGAGACACAGTTGTGGTCCATTACACAGGTATGTACGAACACATAAGCTTAAATAATTGTTTGCCCTAAAGATACATTTTTACTTTTACCTAATCAATTTTCAGAAATTTTAAATTATACTTCAACTCTGCAATCCACTGTTAACAAAATTTTATATTCCTTTTATAATATATAAAATAATTTTCTGAGCTGTAAGTTAATAAAAACCTGTATTTTTGGAAATGTTTCTTTTGCAGGAACACTAACAAATGGCAAGAAATTTGATTCCTCAAGGGACCGTGGCAAGCCATTTGAGACCAAGATTGGAGTTGGGCAAGTTATCAAAGGTATGGCTTGTAATTCAAAGATAATTGTACAGTGTGTCTTGAACTCAAGATATAAAATTAATTTCTTTGGCCTTTTGATAAAAGTGGGTAAAATATTAATTTGTTTAAAAACATGGAACATATTTCTATTCCTATACATTGTTACAATGCTTATCATATAACAACTGATACCGGAACAGGTGTTTAAGGGAAAGGCAACAATGTTTTGAATTGTTTGGGGGGGGGTAATTGTGTGAATTCATGAATTGTTTCTGACTGCTTCTTCTTCATTTTGGATTTCAGTCTTTTTTTTAAAAATTCTGCATTTTTTAAAAATAAAGTTTATTGTACAATTTTCATGCTGATTTTTTCCCCCATTAGTTTTCACCCCCATTTGAGTATAGAAAAGATATAATGCACGTTCAAATATTTTTAAAGTGACATAAATCATCATTTTTACATCTGAGCACATGCAACTAACCGACATATGACTTTTTTCAAATTTGATGCTTATACAATTCATAAGTACCAATGATGACCTATCTTTTTTAAAACGTCAGTTGTTTAAGGGATTTAATATTATAACCTATATTGGTACAGCATGACATTTGTTAAGATTTTGTATTCTACTAAATGTCATTAATTTGCTCTAGGTTTTGCAGCTATTTTATTTCTCTTTGTATCATAACATTAGATATAACTATAGTTTTAAAATGTATAAGAATCTGTAATGGCAGTTTTTAGAATGTTTGTATTATCTTTTCTGTCTGCAGGTTGGGATGAAGGATTCACTCAGGTGTGTTTTTAACTTCAATATTGTCTTAGAGTAGTGAGTTTAAAAATGTGGTTTCAGTTGATTGACCTAGTTCATCTGCCCTTAAAGAACTTCTGTAAAGCTACAGCAGATCTTATTGGGCTTTAATAACATTGTTACTCTAAATTTGAATAGGAATTTTTATATTGTTTTAGATACAATTCAAATAAATTAGGTTTAATTCATATTTTTTCAGATTTAGTTTGAAGATAATTTTGGTGGCTTGCTCTGGAAACTATTACTAATAATGCTGAAATGTATTTAGAAATAATTGCAGATTAATTTCTAATACTGACAAGGGATATCCGTAATAATATATTTAATTAAACCCGACTATGCAGCCCTTGTGTAGAAAGTATTGTAAAGTTTTTCTTTGTTAAAAGTTGTTAAGGTTATATATTTTTTCCCCACCATGTTCATTTTCATTGTCTTTAAAATTTCACATCTGTTTTACAGTTGAGCAAAGGTGAAAGGGCCAAGCTTACCATCTCTCCAGACTATGCTTATGGGGAAAAGGGAGCATCAGGTGTAATCCCACCGAATGCAACATTGATCTTCGATGTAGAGCTTATTGATATAAAAAGAAAGTAGACATTGAGATACACAGTGATCACACTTAGGACTAAATGTTAAACTGACTTCATCTCCCTGCATCATATTTTATAACTCATTAAAAATCTCACTGGTTTATTTTTTAAATAAAAGATGAACTCTTTTAATTTTTAGCTTGGTTTCCATTAACTGTTAAAATCATGAAGGATTTAAGTTTTCTTACTGTGTGTGTGATGCACTCAATATTTGACAATGTTCGTTAAAGCACATTTTTAAATAGTACTAAATTAAATACAGAAGTCAATTAAATAGTGAGTGCTCTACTCTAATCTGAAAGAAATGTTCTTCTATCAGTATATTAGCCCCATAATAGACTCCTTTCATGTTAGCAATTTCATTAAAATTGTGTAAGGTATTCTTCAATTTATATTTATATCTTTCCTTTATAACCACCATTTTTGTTTTCTAGAAAATCTGTTATCAATTTATACTTATGATTAGCCTTCACAATGTTCAATGCTTGAATTGCTTGGGAATCACAATTGGAAAAAAAAATTGTTACATTGTTGGGTTATGACTGATATATTAATGTGGCATATTTTTAAAATAAGGAAATGGAAATTCATTTTTGGACTGCATTTCTACATTCTCATTCTCTGTGGTGATTATGGATTATTTTATGTCCTTAAAGTGTACAAGGCTCAGATAAGAACTTTAATAAATGTTACTAAATGTGATTCTCTGGTTTTCATTTTCAGTGCATGTTTTGTTGTCACTAGATGACCTTTAGCTAGACATTTAAAATTAAGTGAGAAATTGCGTCTGATGTAGGCTTGTGTTGGGGGGCTGATTGCCTCTGGTGTAGGCTTGTGTTGGGGGGGCTGATTGCCTCTGTGTAGGCTTGTGTTGGGGGGCTGATTGCCTCTGGTGTAGGCTTGTGTTGGGGGGCTGATTGCCTCTGGTGTAGGCTTGTGTTGGGGGGCTGATTGCCTCGTGTAGGCTTGTGTTGGGGGGCTGATTGCCTCTGGTGTAGGCTTGTGTTGGGGGGCTGATTGCCTCTGGTGTAGGCTTGTGTTGGGGGGCTGATTGCCTCTGGTGTAGGCTTGTGTTGGGGGGCTGATTGCCTCTGGTGTAGGCTTGTGTTGGGGGGCTGATTGCCTCTGTAGGCTTGTGTTGGGGGGCTGATTGCCTCTGGTGTAGGCTTGTGTTGGGGGGCTGATTGCCTCTGGTGTAGGCTTGTGTTGGGGGGCTGATTGCCTCTGGTGTAGGCTTGTGTTGGGGGGGCTGATTGCCTCTGTAGGCTTGTGTTGGGGGGCTGATTGCCTCTGTGTAGGCTTGTGTTGGGGGGCTGATTGCCTCTGGTGTAGGCTTGTGTTGGGGGGCTGATTGCCTCTGATGTAGGCTTGTGTTGGGGGGCTGATTGCCTCTGATGTAGGCTTGTGTTGGGGGGGGGCTGTCAACATTGCAAACATTTATTGAATTGACTTCAATTTCTTCATAGCATAATAAATGATGTAGTGTAAGTGTAATTATTAATTTAATTAATGGCAATCTTTTAGAGTTTAAGTAGATGCAGATAAAATAACATGTGAAATAGACACGAATTTTTAAAAATTTGTTTTGGTAAAACTAGTTGCATCTGTTGACAAGTAGAAACATTACACATCTATATATGTATTATTTAATAATACTATACTTTAACCCCAGGTCACAAATGGTTAGGTGGTTATTTCAATACACTATATAGGTATGCAGATAGCACTACTGCGCCTATATCCCAGGGAGCTTTACTAATAGTACTAGTCTACCATAAATAAGAATTGAAAACATGGTTAAACCTGGGTATCTATTGTACTATACCGGGTGAAAAAAATCAATGCTGCTAGTACTAATAATTTGATAATTCATATAGCGCAGTACCCCAGCAAGCAGCTGGGCTCACAGTGCATTAAAAAAAAATTCATTGTTTTACTGCTTATTTTAGGAACAGAGAGAATACGTACTAGTGTAGTAACTAGTAGCTGCTGGCATAAAGAAACGAGATCGCTTGGTCAATGAACACGGTATTTAGTTTAAGGTTTTTGAACGCTCAAATTTTAAAAAATGTGTAGAAGTATCTATTTTATCAGGGGAAGGTGGGCAATTTTATGATAATAAATACTTGATGCTTGGAAGTTAAAAGTGAAATCCCGCCACTAGTTTTTATATGACTGATTAAAATATTAATGGTACGATTTTGAATAATTATGCATGCCCCAGTCTTCCATTGTTATTTTGATCTCACTTCACGTGCTAGATCTCTCGAATGCTACCGGTACTGCACTATCATGATTCTTCTCTAGTGTGTAACGTCATGAGAAACGTGTGAACTTAAAATTAAAATCCTTGTTCTAATATTCTTGATACCTGGTTTAAAAAAACAACCAAATAAATATATGGTTACAATTACTTTGATTATAATTATTGAAAATAAATTATGAAGGTCTTTCATTATAATAATTAAAAAGCTTTAATGTTGCAAAAATACTTTTATATGACATTGCTTTACACACACACACACACATTCCGGGCCATAAACCGTAAAACAAATGTGACGTTACCTTTTCCACTTTAAAATAATAAAACTTTGAAACAGCGTTGTAGTAGTATACCGCCAAGCTACACACAATTGATAGCGGATTTTTATTTTGTATGGAAATAATAAGAGCAAAATTGGTGTTATAATATTAATCTAAGGCCATTGATGGCGAACCTTTTTGGGGCCGTGTGCCCAAAAGTCATCAAAACCCTCTTTTTAATATTATAGCAAAGTGGTTTGATTAAGGAAGTTATATTTTAGTTGGGTGCCGGCTGATGAGGTTCTGCGTGCCGACTGTGGCACGCGTGCCATAGGTTCGCCATCACTGATATAGGCTATAGGCAAGATGGGAAACCATGGCTCGCGAGCCAGATGTGGCTCCATTGATGGCTGCATCTGGCTCTCAGAAAAATGTTCGATTATAAAAAGTTTATTCAGACTCCTTTGAGATGCATATTAAAAAACAGTATAACAATGTTAATAAAGAGAATACAGAGACGTAATTATTGTACTTTCAGTGTTGAAATTGCACAAAACGCACACATTTAATTGAATTTTTTAAAAAGCATAATCATAATGTATGGTTCTCACATAATTACGTTTCAAAATATGTGGTGTTTATAGCTCTCTCGGACAAAAGGTTTCCCGACCCCTGCTATAGGCAATGTTAATTGAAAAGCTGAACACGTCATCTTTTGTAAGCATTAGGATTGAGAACGATCTAAAAATACTGTGTGTGTATCTCCTTCCCTACGTTCTATTTGTAACGAAACACGCTGTTCAAATGTATTCCCTACCTTCAGCAAACATGACAAGATAGTTTTACATTTACCAGTCCAGAGCTAGGCCAGAATATACCACTCGTATATTCTGGTCAGGGGTTTAATCTGGCCTGTTACACCGGTAACTAGTCAAAGTAAAAGGTTGTGGTTCACATTTGAGATTTGCTAATTTTTCTTTGGGGGGGGGGAACAATTCTGAAACGGGTTTCTTAAAAACACTTTAAAAAAAAACTACACGAAATTGCAATGATTTCTATTAAAACTAAAAATGACCGACCAGAAATCCGCCACCAAAATTATATTTAATTTATAATCTACTAAACTAAACTAAACACATATTCTGTAGGCCTGAGACTAATCTCTTAAGGCCTTGGCTAGTACCTGGGCAATCTGTTCCATCTGTTGAGCATTGCCATACAACATTGTCTTTACATGGGACTCTTCCGCCTCCCTCACCCCACCCCCTGGCTATATCAAGCGCCGGGCAAGACGTCACCAGGTGTACGACTGTCTCAGGGGCTTGGCTGCAATGACGGCAGTTCGAGTCCCTGTTGTGGTCTAGCCTGTGAAAGTATGAGTTGGTTGGGCAATGTTCTGTTCTCATCTGAGTCACTAAACTCTGGTGTTTGCGACTCAGGTTCCACCACTGGTCTGAACGGCTTGGCCTGGGCATGTTAGCGAATACCCCTCTGGCTGTCGTGTTGTCAGCCCACTCCTGGTACCACTTATTTCGGAAGTGGTTCTTTAGCCAGGTTTTAGCCCCAAGATAAGTGACTGGGGCATCTGGTTGGGGCAGGGCTGCTCCTGCTTTGGCCAGGGAGTGCACTGTTACCTTACCTCCAAGTCTTTCGAGTCTACCCACGTCCTCCAAGATGGCGTCAACCAAGTGGGTACTACGCTTCTCACTAGCCAGGACTATAATCTACTACTTAAGCCATGAGACAATGATTTCTTTTTTAGTGTTTTTTGTCCAATAATATAGTCTCAGTCTTACCATGCTCAATGTGCTCTGATGTCAGTCTTACCATGCTCAATGTGCTCTGATGTCAGTCTTACCATGCTCAATGTGCTCTGATGTCAGTCTTACCATGCTCAATGTGCTCTGATGTTAGTCTTACCATGCTCAATGTGCTCTGATGTTAGTCTTACCATGCTCAATGTGCTCTGATGTTAGTCTTACTAGCTCAATGTGCTCTGATGTTCAGGTCAAGACTTTTTTTTTAAAGAGTGGTGACCATGGGATTCAAGTGACGCAATTTATCTTGTTTGATTTTGGGAATCCCAACGCCCATTGCAACGGCATGCCAGGCACACTTTTCACAGCCAATGGTATATCGATATTTTAACACCATCTATTACACGAGAGACTTAAAACAAAATCCATTTTGGTTAAACAAAAGAAAGTGTTAAGCACCCGAAAGATCTTGTGATATTTTGATCGCATGTAAGTAAATATGGCGGGCAGATTTCGGGACTTTATATTTATTTAAAAATGTTTATTCTTAGAAGCTAACTAGCGACGAAGCATCTGACCCCCACCCCCCACCCAAAATGTCACCTGGGGCATTAACCCCCTTGTCCCCCTCTCGCTACGCCACTGACAGTACTTCTATTTAGATTTTAGTTTTAGTTCAGCATTTCTGAAGCAGTAGGCGCCCTTAGGTGATGTGTTTCTTTTGAATGTAAGAAAATGTTACGACTAAGTTCACTAAGACAAATGTTCACATTTCACAATTAAATGACGTTTACATTTCCTTATTCCTTACAAGATTTTTTAAATCGTTTTCTTGAAAATATTCCAGCCGCATTACAAACACGGGTATAGTATAATATAATCACTATAGGCAACAACTAATTACACGCTAGTCTATTTATAGGTTGTTTCTATTCTCATGTGATAGTTATATAAAGTGGGCTGTGGAGGGATATTGCGTGTTGAAAGCTAATTGTAGTTGGAAGTGGAAGAATACGAGTATATGCAATAGATTCATCCTTAGAATACGAGTATATGCAATAGATACATCCTTAGAATACGAGTATAGGCCATAGATTCATCCTTAGAATACGAGTATAAGCCATAGATTCATCCTTAGAATACGAGTATAGGCAATAGATTCATCCTTAAAATACGAGTATATGCAATAGATTCATCCCTAGAATACGAGTATAAGCCATAGATTCATCCTAGAATACGAGTATAGGCAATAGATTCATCCTTAAAATACGAGTATATGCAATAGATTCATCCCTAGAATACGAGTATAAGCCATAGATTCATCCTTAGAATACGAGTATAGGCTTTAGATGCATCCTTAGAATACGAGTATAGGCTTTAGATGCATCCTTAGAATACGAGTATAGGCTTTAGATGCATCCTTCGGCCTTCGTGGTATTAAATCAATTCTCTAAATGATTCTTAAATAAATGTAGCCTGTAGCCTTCTTTCCATGATTCTGGTATAAAGTCAAAGCTAGAATCTTGAGGCGTATTAAAAGGATTTAGCAACAAAAGGCGCACTTTATTTTTAAATGTATGTGTAATATGTAGGCTACATTAAAATCTAAAATGCTCGGGAGGAGGGGGGGGGAATATGGAGATCATACAATTTTCCGGTACTGCATCAGCGTCTTCTACTACCTACCTACCATTAGTGCCTCAAAACCACACAACGACGTCACGACAGTCTCTTGCCCAATTTTCAGTACAGTACATTTGTAGACGCACCTTTCCGGGGGGGGGAAGCTTTTAATCAGCGAACTCACCTTACCGCCACAGCTTAAAATCCCTAATGTACAGTATAGTCTTCGTTGATCATGGCGGACGTACAACAAACAACTCTCGTGGGACTCGATCTTACGCTCTTATATTAACTTATAAGCCCGTACTATTATAGTAAAGAGTCATACTTTATATGTTGGAGAAAATCATATGAAATTGTCTGAACAAAAGGTTCCGCTGCTTCCCTCCCTTAATGGCCTCTCTAGCAGTAAGGGGACGCTCCCTTACTTCGACTTTTGCATTGGAGCAGCTTTTAAATAGGAGAAAATAATCACACCGACTTATCATCACTGCAGCTTACCACGCGTACACTTTCCAATATCCTTTGCAAAGCCCCTAGCTTCTAATCGAAATTCGATGTCTTAGTCCTTATGAACCCAAAAGAGTGCCTCCCTTGTCGCCCTCTAAATAGGTAAAGTAATGGGGGTGAGACTGCAATCAGGCTTTTAAAAAGGTAAATGCATAAAATAAAAACAGGGTATTAGTAGGCCTGACAGGACGTAACACAACAGCGAACGTTTCGGCAAAGAGCCTTCTTCAACGGACAAATAGTACACAAATGAAACGAATAAAATGAAATAATAGAAAAAAACACTTAGCTGCGGTGAAATCCAAGTAGTCCAGTAAAGATAAAGCAAGGAGAGAAAAGTAAGAGCTTAAATAGGAAAGGAAAGGGTGGGTGTGGCCAATCAATCAGCTTGTCAGTGCGAACACAACGTTGATCCCATGTGGTGTAAGAGTCCCATATTCATGGATTAGTCTATTCTCCAGACTGACCCGGCCGGGTGTGTTTGTACAAGAAACCAAGGCGGTGACAGACATGTCATCGACGCCCATGTGGTCCCGTCCATTGAAGTGTCGGGAGACAGGACACTGTTTGTCTTGTTTAATGGCCCGTACATGTTCCGCGATACGGCAAGAGAGTAACCTCCCCGTTTCACCAATGTACTTCAAAGGACAGCGCTTACACACAATGGTGTAGACCACATTGCGGCTAGTACAAAGATAGCCATTCCTAATCTTGAATGTCCCCTTAGGGAAGACAATCTGGTCCGTCTGGGTAACAAAGGGACATGTCTTGCAGCGATTACGACCACATGGCTTAGTGCCCAGATGGGAGGACGGAATAAGCAGACGGCTACGAACCAATAGGTCTCGCAGATTGGTTCGTAGCCGTCTGCTTATTCCGTCCTCCCATCTGGGCACTAAGCCATGTGGTCGTAATCGCTGCAAGACATGTCCCTTTGTTACCCAGACGGACCAGATTGTCTTCCCTAAGGGGACATTCAAGATTAGGAATGGCTATCTTTGTACTAGCCGCAATGTGGTCTACACCATTGTGTGTAAGCGCTGTCCTTTGAAGTACATTGGTGAAACGGGGAGGTTACTCTCTTGCCGTATCGCGGAACATGTACGGGCCATTAAACAAGACAAACAGTGTCCTGTCTCCCGACACTTCAATGGACGGGACCACATGGGCGTCGATGACATGTCTGTCACCGCCTTGGTTTCTTGTACAAACACACCCGGCCGGGTCAGTCTGGAGAATAGACTAATCCATGAATATGGGACTCTTACACCACATGGGATCAACGTTGTGTTCGCACTGACAAGCTGATTGATTGGCCACACCCACCCTTTCCTTTCCTATTTAAGCTCTTACTTTTCTCTCCTTGCTTTATCTTTACTGGACTACTTGGATTTCACCGCAGCTAAGTGTTTTTTTCTATTATTTCATTTTATTCGTTTCATTTGTGTACTATTTGTCCGTTGAAGAAGGCTCTTTGCCGAAACGTTCGCTGTTGTGTTACGTCCTGTCAGGCCTACTAATACCCTGTTTTTATTTTATGCATTTACCTTTCTAAATAGGTACAAGTACAAGATAAGCACATCATCTCATTGACCACAAGTACAAGATAAGCACATCATCTCATTGACCACAAGTACAAGATAAGCACATCATCTCATTGACCACAAGTACAAGATAAGCACATCATCTCATTGACCACAAGTACAAGATAAGCACATCATCTCATTGACCACACACATCACTGCAGTGGCGTACGACGTTGGAGGATGTGGACCGGTCTGCTCCAATGCTACAAGAGGCAATTTTTTCGTCTCTTTCTATGGTCAAAGAAAAATTAAGATAATAAAATACGTCAGGCATAATTTAATTTTTTTATCATTTACTAAACATTTTCTGATGAGACACCGGAACTGTGAAGCAGTTGCTCATCTCCATACGGCGTATCTATATATATATTAAAAAAAATAATTCACAACTTCATTAATTTAATTTTACCGCCATAAACCGAAAATATGGAGGAGGACATTGTTGCAGCTGACGGGTATAATTTTGTGACAAACTAATTGGCGTTGGGACATTTACTGATAAGACTAAGTAATAAGCAATCATGTCGTTATTTTGACGCTTTCAGTCTTTGCGTTTGTTAATAGTTTAAATGTTTAATAGCAGGAAAGGTTGTTGAGAAGCAATAACGTTTTCCTTTTCATTTTAAAACAAAGATTTTTTTCAAGTCTAAGTGGTATAGCCAGAGGCGTATTTTGGTTTTTGACGCCCTTGGCTAATTTATTTTTGGGCCCTTGATACTTAAATTTACTTATAATTGTGAGTTTCTATCGTTATGTATGAGATAATGAGTATAACACATTGACACTATTGTTTATATTTATAATACATGTTACTTCAAGTTTTGCTGTATTCTTTATTAACGCAACAATGTCTCGTTTTATCCTCCAATTTATTTGGTATTATTGAGTAAATAACAAACTGCAAATTATTATTGTTCCTGTCTAATGCATTTTTTTTTCACGTTGTATGACTGTCACTGTCAGACTACGTAATTATTGTCATAAATAAAATAAGAGAAATTAAACTATTTTTGCTAACAAATGACAAATGAAAAAATCGCAAAGCTGAAACTTGTCAATTTATCAAGGGCGCCAAAAATAAATTAGCCAAGGGCGCCAAAAACCTAGTTACGCCTCTGGCGGCGTGCACACCTACCAAATTACATTAAGACTATGAATTTGTATGATAAGAAGCCCCGCAAAGGCCACAAACATAATAAAAATGTTATAATGGTTTGAATGAAATATATTTAAAATTTAAATATAATTAATTATTCATTTTTTGTTATCGAGGATAAAAATGAAATAATTATTTAAATAAATTTTTTTTTAAAATAGAGATTTAGTGGCGCCCTTGGCAACTGCCCCAATGCCAAGCCGTTGTTACGCCACTGGGTATAGCCACCTCAATGTTTAAAAAAATGCATTTAAAGGAATCAAGTACAATTTAATGTGTACCTAGAGAAGACGGATCCTAAAAATCATTTATACAAAAAATAGATTTTAGTTTAAAATATCCCCATGTCACAAGCAAAGAAAGACACAATAAATAATATCACCTTATACAATCTATACCAGTGCCTCTTACTTTCTTAATTAAACCAGCTAATAGCCAAAGTGGATGCTCGCGGTTCATTTGAGTGTTAGCACTTTAATATTAATTAGTGGGTTTCGGTTGAAATTTGGGCACCCGGCCCCAAAAATGTTCTCCACCGTCCACCACTAATCTATACGATAGATAAAGGTCTGAGCATGAGATTATTATCAACCAATTCAAATTCTACTGAACATTTGGTGCTTTCATTCCACGTGATCTAAAAAAAAAGCATCATGTGACCGACAAGTAGCTCAAAATGGCGATCTTATTTCGTTAACAACCAATTTTACGTCCGACCTAAGTACATCGATACAAATTCTTGGACTATAGTTAATTTTATGAATTTTAATCGAAAAAGCAGTTGATTAACGCAATGGTGAGTAATAACGTTTGAAACATTTAACCAATAATGGTTCACTCAGGAGTTCCACGAGGAACTGTGCTAGGTCCCTAACTAACAAACACTGACACTGACTTAGTAAGAAGTAAGAAGTCACTTTACTGCTTTACTCTTTAGACTTTAGTGACTAACTGACTAACAGTCACTAACACTAATAATTGAACTTAACTAGGACTAACTCTTTCAGTCTTTACTTTAATTTTATTGACTTAATTATAAATTTAATTTAATTATCCATTTTATTTTATATAATATAAAATTAAATTACTAGCAGACCCGGCTCGCGTTGCAAAGATCTAGGTAAAAATGAATAAACTCAAAGAATTAGAAAACATACAAACCTGTAAATTTTAATTCAGTTTCCTCATGGATATATTTCTGAAGATCAATTCAATAAAAATAGAATGGGAAATAATATCAATCTCAGTCTTTATCTTAAATATGTACGAAAAAAGACATTTGGGCGGCCCTTGGGGCCCCCAGCCCCGAAGAAGTTGACATTAGAAGTTCTGTGTCTTTTCGTATTTTAATATGGACTACCACTACCACGTTTTTGTATACAAAGTTTGGTTAAGATCCATTCATTTAACACATAAATTTAATCTAGCCTAATTTTATATAGCTCATTTAAATTTAAGTTAAGCAAAAACGACATCAAGGGCCCATTCAGTGCAAGATATAAAGTTCAAAATACCTGTTCATTTCAATAAATTTAATAACGGATATATTTATCTATATTTCTCAAGATTGTTAATAATTGAAAGAGGAATAAAATCTTTAACGTTTATGAAAAAGACATGTTGGGCCCCCAGCCCCGAAGCAATGGACATTAGGAAATCATTGTCATATAGTATTTCTATATTGGCTATTGAGTTTTTATATATAAAGTTTGGTTAAGATCCATCAATTTACCCAGTAGCTAACGCTTAAACTAACTTTTATATATCTCATATAAGCAAAAAATGACATTATGTGCCCCCGGCACCCCATGAGTGTTAAATTTTGAAAAAAAATTGCTAGTTACCATCCCTGGAGCGTACTCAAAAGTCTCTGAAAGTTTCATAGCGATCGGATCAATGGTTTAGTCAGATATAAAGGACATGCATACAGACATACATACTTTCATTTTTATATATAATATATAGATAAATGATTTCATCTCAACAAGGAACAAAAGTTAGGTTATTGCTGATGAATGTTTAGTATAATCTATAGAACAATTAAATCAGAACAATATAGCAAAATCTTACAAAAAAGACTTAGATGAATTGATAAAATGGGAAACTAACTGGAGTATGTCATGTCTTTCCACCCAGAAAAGTGTCAACTGTTAAGAGTTAAGAATATTACTACATGTATTAAGAGTATCAAAGAAAATGAAAAACAAATTTGAATACACTGCTCAATACAACCACTCAGTGTTGGCATTAGACAAAATTTAGCCCAAATATGATATTTGAATTTATACAATATTCTGCCCTTATGAATAAGTTTCTCTGTCTTGATTTTCCTCAGAATTTTTTTCTTCTAGCTTCTACTATAGACTTTAATATGTACTTTTTCTATCAAGACAGTTTAATTATCATATTTATTATGTATTTTTTACTTTTATAATAATATTTACGTTACAATATTTATTATTATTTATTATCTTATTTATTGTTTAAGCTTTTTACTCTTCTTGGAGACATTTTGTCAACACACCATTTAGTTAAGTTCTATCATAGACCAAAAAATTTTAATATGTATTTAAGATGCTTAATTGATAGTAAAAAAAAATAAAAAGTATTCTTCTTCATCTGTTTTTAAGGCCCCACGATCAATAATCTATCATTACGGCTCCTTTTAAAAAAAGTTGAGGTTTTAAAAATACATCAGTAAAGATGATGCCTCTTAGAGCTGCTTATCAAGGCACACATATAATGTACATTAAGATAAATACTTGTGTTCATTTATTTGAACTGATAAAGGCATTTCATTTGTGTATATTTTATTGTATCAAGTGATTGGACACTGGAGGTTAAGAAACAGAAAGCAACAGACACAAATTCTCCAATGCCAATGGTATTATTGTTATTTTATTATTTCCAGATGAAGTGGCACGGATGCTGTCTTATTTTGCTTCTTGTTGGAGCAGCAGAGGCATTAATTAGTAAGGTTTATACTTTTATTAAAAATCAACATAATCAAAGCACATATATACGAACATTAAATTTAATGGTTATGACTCTTAAGTCAGAAATTTGGTTATGTAACTAAGTTCTTTTAATTTTAATTGTGTTTTAAAGATAAAATTACTTACTATTTCTTACAAAGTAGATTGTTTGAAGAAGATTTTTATTATGACAGATTTCCCTCAACTTCACCACTTAAGAACTAAAGCTTCTCCAAATGTACAGACTCAAGCAGTGAAAGATTTAATTTCTCGCGTAGTCAAGACAAGGGCATCTGAATTTACAGTTATTGTTGATGCTAGTATTGGACCAAAAAATCGAGATACATTCCAGGTGATACTTTTTTATTTAATTAGGATTCAAAGCAGGGCCAGATTTAGACTTGATGGGGCCCTAAGCTATCTGAGGTATGGGGACCCTTTTGAATTCCAAATATTCTATGTCAGTGCCAAATATTTTTAAAAAATTCTGCGGGGCCCCAAGAAGGTGGGAGCCCTAAGCTGTAGCTTGTTTAGCAAATAGGTAAATCCAGCATTCATTCAAAGATTTTATAATCTCATTCTATAAGGAATATTTTCTTTGGATTATTATGTATCATATGAAGTTGGTTTTTTGTAAAAGTTGAGGATTTAAATCAAAACTTTTTTTTGAAATATTAATTAATTTGTTTTGGTATTTAGCTAAGATCAACAGAAAATGGAATTGAGATTACGGGAACAAGTGGTGTTGCTGCATCAATGGGGTTTTATTACTATCTGAAGTACTTTTGCCAGGGTCAACGCACATGGGCTGGGCAACAGACAGAGTTGCCACCAACTCTTCCTGTGATCACATCACCCATCAAAGTAACAACTAATGACCAGTATGTGGTATCTGTTAAAACAAACGTCAGCTATAGTTAACTCTTTCATTAAATTCAACGCTATAATTAACTAAAAGATTGTTTCCTCGTGTAATTTAACATTCTTCCATCTTTGTACAGGTTCCGATACTATCAAAATGTTTGTACATTGAGCTACACCATGGCATTTTGGGGTTGGGAAAGGTGGGAGCAGGAAATAGATTGGATGGCACTGCATGGAATCAATCTCCCACTGGCATTTGTTGGGCAGGAGGCAATATTTCAACGAGTTTGTATTCTTTTTTTTAACCTTTATTTCAAGTACATTAAAAAGTGGACATGAAAGGTTTTTTTAACAAGTCTTTTATTTCACAAATTAATAAGAAACACAATTTTTATGTTTCATAATGTAAAAGAAATTTAGAACTTAAGTTATAGTAAGTTATTTGTTGTAATTTTTCATTAAGCAAAAGAATTATTTAAAAAAACAGATGCATTGTTTATACAAATTTAAAACATACTAATTTTCCTGCTTGTAATATAAAATTAAACTTATTTAATATATACAGTGAACCCACTTACCTCGAGCTCGGTTAGCTCGATCACCCCACTAACTCGACGTTTTTTATTGGAACCGCCAAATTCTCTCTTTGTCTTAGCATTTTTTCATCTGCTAATTCGATTTTTCTAAGTCGCCGAAACCTAATACCTCGAGCACAAAAGAGGGCCAAATTTGCAACTTAACGTTGGTTAACTCGATCCTCGTCGGTTCGCCTAGCAATGCATTTTTAGTTCAAAATAGTGTTGTCATCTCGCTTTCTTCGAGACTTCCGGCTATTGTTTGATTCTACGAGATTTCAATAAAAATTACCGGATGTTATTATCTTCTTTCACTTTCGATCCATGTGTGAATTAGATGTATTCACCCGAGGTGCCCGTAAATCGGCGTTAGCGATCTTTAATCCATCATTATTTCGCAGTACATGTTATATTATTATTAAACTTAATTCATTTTCTGATGCATTAATCATTTTGTTTTTTAAGATAAACGAATATCTTAAGAAATGAAAATAAAGATTTGTATCGAGAATCGACGGTGGTTTTTATATAATTAAATAAAAAATTATTATTTTTTAAAAAGTTTGTTGTTGCTTTGTTACCAGTAAGATACGTGACTGTGACACTAACACGCGCGGGACGATGAAATCAAATCATTTTCTTAATATTCCAGTACATGTATATAATATTATTAATATACACGTCATCACTTTTGTAGGTCAAATTCTGATAAGGAATGATTTTTAAAAAAATTCGCTTACTTAGTTGCCAGCCGAGGTCTAACACACAGCCCACAGCGTGCTGTGATCAACGGTCAAGGCCGCAATAGTTTTATTTATATTATTACAAGACTGAGGAAATTCGAGAGCGTTCCGATAGTAACAGATATCCTGCACGTCAAAAGCATTAAACTTAAAATTACCATATTGATATGTTTATTTTTAGTTTTTTTTATTCGCTGATTCGACGGTATTGCAAACGCTAGCGGCTGTGACACGTGGGACTAGGCGAGGCGTAAACTTTGACCTTTTAGCGCATGCGCAATCAATTATAAACTGGTAACTTATTTTTAATTAAATGGAATTGAAACATGGCAGAGACGTAATCAAAGTCCTTTACTTCGGCATTATATATATATATATATATATATATATATTTATATATATATATTTATTATATATATTTATTATATATACTAATCGGGAATTTATATATATATATATATATTTAATTCCCAATTAGTTATAACCTTTCCCGACTTTCAAGGCAGAGAAATTTTTTTAAAGAATTCCCGACTTTTCCCCATTTTCCTGAGTGGGAAACATGGTTATATTTAAATTTTAAACGCTCCTTAAAAACGAACAGTCATTACAACCTTAGGAAAGAGTGAAGAAATATTAGGGTTCCGATACGATTCCGATTAATTGTCCCATCACTAATTAACGCTAATTAATTAATCGTGTACATAAAGAAATTCAAGCACATGTTAATATTTTGCCACCATATTGGTTTTCGTTTTAACTCGATCATCGGTTATCTCGACGCAATTTTTCACACCCCAACGCCGTCGACTTAACCGGTTTCGACTGTATATATGTAAATATATTATAAGTTTAATTTGATATTAGGAGCAGGAAATTATAATTTAAAAATTTCAAACTATAAAAAAAAATTATTGCTTCAATTGTTCAGTCATGTTTTGATTATTAACTATACGAAGTTCTTCATAGGAGTATTTTTATTAGTTTTCATGAAAATATTTGCTGATATAAAAATTACTAAAGCGATTGCTCTTTCAATTCTGCATATTATAAATATATTATTTAAAAAACATCCAATTAGCATTGGGCATAAACTATAAAAGATTTAGATGGTGGGGTGGGAATCACCTTGAATAATGGCATCTAATTATTTAGAATGGATAACAACAGGAATCAATGTTAAATCCATATGTTATTTAATCTTTTTTGGCCTTGAACTTCTTTCTAGGTTTACATGGGTATGGGCTTCACTCAGGCAGATATGGATGAGCATTTTGGTGGACCAGCCTTTTTAGCCTGGTGAGTTGGCGGGCTCATTTATTCAGGCCAGCTGTTACTTCGGAATGGCTCAGGGTCATTTATACTGTATCTTAAATGTCTGGTAGATTACATAAAAGACTCAAATGAAGATTAGGTTTGTTTTTAAATGAAATACTGTAGATCCAGGAAAAAAAGGTGTCACTGCCTTTGGAACAAAAAGTTTTTAAATAGTGTGTTACTGTTAGAATTATAATCTAATATAAAAGATATGTTACTAATAATTCTACTTGAGAGAATTATGATCTAATATAAAAGATATGTTACTAATAATTCTAATTGAGAAAATTATAATCTAATATAAAAGATATGTTAGTAATAATTCTACTTGACATTGTCTAAGGGCCAGAATGGGTAACATCGAAGGTTGGGGTGGTCCACTGCCACAGATGTGGAAAACAAACAAATTATTGCTGCAGCACAAAATACTTGATCGCATGCGATCCCTTGGTATGATACCTGTATTGCCAGCATTTGCTGGGCATGTGCCAAGGGCAATAACAAGGTTAGTATTTTGTCTTATTTCATACTAAACAAAACTTTTAATTAGTGATTGAGTAGAATATTCTTGTCTATGGAACTGCTTAGAGTGTTGTAGAACAGTGTGTTGTTAAATGTGTTGAAAGCTCTTTTTAGCCATCACCAGTGTACATACTCTGTCACTGTACCAGTATGGTTGGTTGACATTATTGGTCAACTGCAAGGCTTTCGTGTGCCAGAGGTAGGATAAAATATTGGCACACCCCAAAGCCTAGTGACAGCTTTTAGTTAAAATCTGAATCTGAGTGACAGAGAGGGTGAAACTTTACTGATTGAGATATGGTAGAGTGTAAAGATTTAAGTAATAATGAAACTGTTGTTATGATTTGGCTGAAATTAACAGCATTGTGATGGTTTTAAGTTTTAAAACGTAATTTGGCACTATAAGAGTTAATAAATTCATAGCTACATTTATGGACATAAAATGGTGCAATAATTTCATAATATATTAGAAGTATTATATTATATTTTAATGTAACGATACATCATTACGTAAGTAAACACAAGATAGAGGTTGTTTGAATACTGTTACCTTTTTGGACCCTCTCTTTCCAGAGTATTTCCTGGCGCCAATGTGACTCGTTTAGGTGAATGGGGTGGATTTAACTCCACTTATTCAGGGTAAGTTGAGTTTTAAACTAAGAATGCTGACTGGTTGTTCTAAAAAATGAAAAATGCACATTTTCTTGAGCTGAAATATTAAATGCCACTTTATGGGGTAAAAGCTGTTTGCCTAAAAATATTAATTATCTCTCAACAGGGTTTATCTTCTAGATTTTCAAGATCCTTTGTTCAACAAAATAAGTCAAGCCTTTATAGAAGCAGTAAGTTAATAAAATTTCTCTTTAGGTTTTTTAACACTGTTTAAGTTTCAGGCTTGGTAATTAGATAGAACAATTTAATTTTACTGACTGTTACAAAAAATAAATTAAAGAACCATTAGCTAATGATTCACACAACACAAAAGAATAAACAAACTGTAACTGTACAATTAAATAAATACTGATTATTTAAGAAAATTACTGCATTAAATTTAAGGAAATAAAAGAGCACCCTTAACTTATCAATAACAGATACATCTAAAATAAGAAAATCACCCCACAGAAATATTAAGTTGGTGTCCAGAACAAATAAACAATCTGAATTTCTTAGAATCTATGCAACTGAATCTCTATCCAAATGCAATTTAAACATCAAATTATGTATTTATATTATTAGAATTTAGGGAAATTGCTAATAAGTTCCATTAGGGGTGGGATCAGGCATTTTACTTCCCTTTCAGAGTTAATAGATTTAAAAGTTACCCTTTGACCCTTCTTGACAAACTCACAAGTCCTACTAGGCCTAAGATAGACAGGTGGGTGGGGGGAAGATCTGCAATTGTCTGTAAAGAAATTATGTCAATGGCCAGCAGTTAGCTAGTTATTTAATTTATGTCACCTTAGGGATGCTTTTGTTTTACTTTAATATATTATTTGATATTTGTATTTAAGCAAACCAATGAGTATGGGACAGATCACATTTATAACACAGACACATTTAATGAGATGAACCCAAAATCAAGGTATTAGAAAATAACTCGCAAACTTATTACAAAAGCAAACGTTTTGAAAAATACACCTTTTAAACTAATTTGAAAAGTGCTTTACTGGACGTTTGAAAGATAGCTTATGAATGTGTATCAGTTTATGCAATGTTGAAAGATTTTTAAAAATTTGATAGCAATATTTTAACAGCAGATTGGAATTCAGTTCTATCATATAACATGTTTTATATTTATAAGTAATAAGATATATTTTGTTTCATCTCAGTGATCCTGCCTACGTTAGCTCAGCTGGGAGAGCAGTTTTTTCAGGAATGTTGGCTGGAGATCCTCAGTCCATTTGGTAAATACAGTGTTATCTGCTATCAGCTTCAGTTTTTTGGTTAAATTTAATTTTAATAATGTTTGATTATAGTTTATAAGGAAAATGACACTTTTTGTTAGAGTTATATATTTTACTATTTGCATTAAAAAGTGCAGGTAATTTTTTTCCTTTAAAAAAAAGTTACTGATAAAAAAATGTAGGTCATTTGTGTTTTTATCACTTAGACCACTCATTGACCTTATTTATGAATGTTACAGAGTGTTAAATCTTAAGCCCTCCATAACTTTGCTATCATCATTCACTGTAGACCTGCTCTACTTGTATCTATTTTTAATACTTTTATCAACTTAATGGCCTGTTAAATTACTTTTGCTGTTATTTGTACATTACCTTGAAGCCATGATGTCTCAAGGTGGATACAATGTGTGATCATCACATGGGCAAAAAAAATAAATTCTGAAATCTTCCAATAATTTTCCAAAGGGTGACAATTGCCTATTTTCACCCAACCTAAAAATGTCTAGCACCGGCACTGCCTGCAGCCTAGCGAATAACTATTAATAAATTAAAAACGTATAATAATAAATGGTTGATAAAAAGCTTTTTGCGGACACATTTATTGTTTGGTTGAGACTATTTTTCAGATTGTCCCAAACGTTTATTTGTACCTACTGTCTGCCTCCTTATTGTCATGACCATATTTCTATTATTTCTAAGTAATTTTGTTTTTAAATCCTTTATATTAACTCGTGGTGTCTGCGGCCGACCAACCGACCTTGCTTGCTTGCTTGCTTGTCGCCAAAACTTTTGATCGATTTTTAACCCACTTGCTCGCAAGATAGCGAGCTGAAATTTTGCAGGCAGTTTCGTACCGATGATAAAAACAATGTATCAAAATTTCAGATCGATCGCATGTACCGTAATTAAATTATTGATTTTTTAGATTATTTTATTTATTCCTATGTATCATGCTATTTTTTGAGATAGAGCGTCGCGGTGCGTATTATATTGAACAACCTTTCTGTCGCGCAATAAGGTGCGTATTTTACTGACAACACTTTTTATAAACCTATTCCTGATCGGTGCGCATTATATTAAACACGTTTTACGACACAACTGCAATTTTGTATTTTTGGATGGTCTTGCGCTGCGTGTTATAATGAACATTCTTTTAGTTACGTCTCATACGTAAAGGATTTATAGTCAAAAACTTGTTTTTTTACGGGTTGTTTTTATTAAATCCCTTATATTAACTTCGCGGCCGTCTCTCTCATCATCTCATGGGCTCGGCGGGCGGAAAAACAAAAGTCGAAAATGACCCACTTCCCGTGATCCGATCGAACTGAAATTTAGCACAGGGACCCGTCTAACCTAACAATGCATCGTATCAAAATTTCAGATCGATCGAACGTACCGTAATTAAATTAATGCATTTTTAGTTTATCCTTATATGAGGTATGTAATTTAAATTCACGGTTTGTTATTGTTTTTTTCCCACGTGAAATTTTGAGCTGACGCATTGAGGCGACCCAACGAAGCGACGGGCGCTTTTGTTTACATTTTACGTGTCACTCTGAGCTCGGTCAAGCGAATCGGTGACCAGACTTTTCCCCTCTCCCCCACCCACCCCTCCTCCCACCCCCACCCCACTAGGGTTATGATGCAAAGTTGAGTTAAGACAGATTCAGTCTGTAAATGTTTGAAAATAATCAATACTGTTAGTTATGTCTCATATATAAGGGATTTATAGTCAAAAACTTTGTTTTTACGGGTTTGTTTTATTTACCAAGTGATTCTGGACCTTGTGATTTACTGATTTGTTGAGTGTCTGGTTTTTATTGTTGTTTTGGTTCAGTTACGATTTACTTAGTTTAGAGCAGTGGTTCCCAAAGTGGTCCGTACGGACCCCCAGGGGTCCGCGGAACCATTCAGGGGGTCCGTGGAAAATTAAAATTTGATTTGGGGGTCCCTGGACAACGTCAGGGGGTCCGCGCAAGGTTTAGTATAAAAATAATAAAATCATAAAATAAAAATAAAGAACAATGAAAACTATAGTAGCGATTTTTAGGTCCTGAGTAAAATAAATTGGTTTGACCTAGAAACAAAAGTATAACTACAATATTTCCACAGCTGTAACCAATCAAAATGTTTGGTTTATTGAAAGTTTGATGCCTGAGAAAGGTGAAGACCCTATATGTAGGTCATAAAAATACCATCTTTTAACGGAAATGACGATGATTGCAGGGTCGGGTAAATTTTGACGTGTCGGGAAGTTATATTTATCTAAAGCAGGAAGAATCAAGCTTTCCATTGATACCACATTTGATATGTTGGACGATACCAAATACAGGAATCGAAAAAAAACTTTTTACTTCTTCAAAATTCGACCAAACATTTTTTGTAGGGTTAGCAAAGTATTATTTTAAAATAATTTTTAATATATAATATTTTTTATGTAATAAACATTAAAAAATTGCTTTAGAAACCTAATAAATTAAAACATAGAAACACTTGAAAATGAGAATTTTTGGCCGATTTCTCACCCCCCCCCCTTTCAAAGTTTGAGATGAAGCCAACTATTTAAGTTAATAACAAACATGGCATAGTGTGAGACAGACTACCGAAAATAGTTTTATACAGCAATACAATAGTGTTGCTACATGCATAACTTGCCTACAACATAAAGTCTAAAAGAGTCGCACACGTAATCGATAATTTACTTTTATGTAATGCTGATAAGAAGTGAATAAACAAATTTTCCCATTCTTAGGCAAAAGAAGTTTAGTATTGTTAGTTGGAAGTTTTGATATAGTTGAATTTTGTATTGTTATCCAGATAGTTTACTTTTGAACGTATGTAAATATAATATTTGAATAAATTTGAAATCTTTTGAAAAAAATTTTTTTTTCATTTTCAATATAGTAATGCCTTAACGTTAATAAAAATAAAATAATAAATTTAAATAAAATGAAAAATAAATAAAAAACTCAGGAAGGGATGGAAAGTTTTTTGAAAAAAATTTAAATAGAATTTTTTCCTAACATCTTACGTAAAATAATTCTAAAGGGTTTTACTGCAGCGTTTCATTGGAAAATGTAATATTTAATAGTTAATTAAACTTTCAAATAAAACATTTTATATACAATTTTTCGTATAGTTTTGTGCCCTTTTTAAATAGATGAGTGAGCGAAGAAAAAAATCTAGACAGTACAGTGTTGCATATTTGAAGTATGGCTTTATTTCCTCACCAGAAAATAGTATTTTACCAATGTGTCTTCTGTGTAATAAAACTTTGTCGAATGATTCTATGAAACCTTCCAAGCTTAAGGAACATTTGATGAAAATACAAAGTGATAAAACGATAAAGATTTATTGTTTTTTTAAAGCAGTCAAAGAAAAATATTTGAAAACCCCATCACTTCAACAATTCATGGGGACATCATTTAAGTGACATGACGATGGACTGCGTTCGTCTTATAATATTTTTTTTACTGATTGCAAAGTCTGGAAAGCCCAACACGATTTGTGAAGAACTTATTTTACCAGCTGTAAGTGAGGTGATAGGCACTGTGTTGCACAAACCAGCTTTTCGACATCCCAAAAAGAATTCCACTTAGCAATAATTCAGTCGAAAGAAGGATTGACAAAATGGCTCAGTGTGTAGAAAATTCTTTGTATGATTACTTAAAAACATCTGCATTTTCCCTACAGCTTGAGGAGTCCACTTTACCAGGAAACGAGGCTTTACTTTTAGCTTATGTAAAACTTGTAAAAGAAGAACAATTTTGCCAAGAACTGTTGTTTTCTAAGTGTTTGGCAACCGATACGAAAGGTTTAACGTTATTTACTGAATTAAACAGATTTTTCGATGAAAAAGCTATACCCTTGACTAATATAATTTCTGTTACTACTGACGGTTCTCCGGCAATTGTTGCAAGATACCGAGGCTTTCTGGCATACTTAAAACAAGCTGTACCACATGTATGTTCAGTGCATTCATCGACATCATTTTGTTGCAAAAAATCTTAGTGAAGTTTGCATGAATCACTAGATTATGTCATTAGAGCAGTTAATAAAATCAAAAGGAATGCCATCAATGAGAGATTATTTGCTAAACTTTGTTTAGAAAACGATGAAGACTATAATCATTTACTACTTAACACAGAAGTACGTTGGTTATCTAAAAGTGCATGTTTAAATCGATTTTATGCTCTCTTTGATTCAATGCTGGAATTCGTGGAAGGCAAAGACAATGATTTGAGACAAAATGTAATTAACTATAAAAAAAAATAATAACATAGCCTACATGACAGATTTATTTGCCAAATTTAATGAAACTAATTTGAAACTACAAGGTGACCAAATAAATTTAATCAAAACTAAAACCGTATTATCTGCGTTTGTTGCATAAAATTTTCTGTGAAAAAAAAACTTGGGGAGAGGAGAATGTTCTCAGTTTCAAAATCTTTCAAAATTGCAAAATAGAGATGAAGACTTGCTTGCCTACTGTCAACACTTAACGGCTCTTCTTGCAGACCTTAACCAAAAATTTGAAGACATTCTTCACATGGATACTCCCGACTGGGTGTTGAACCCTTTTGCTGGGGAAACAAACTCAGATCCCAGACATAGATGATTCCATACTAATACAGGAGATACTTATTGAATTATCCACAAATGAGGAACTTAAATCAATGTTTGAAGAATGATACCAAAAATTCTGGTTACAAAAAAGAGATCCCAATTTTATATCCTGCATTATGGGTTATTGTACCGAAGTTGTTGACTGCTTTCACGTCTTCCTATTTGGTAGAACGTGGATTCAGTGCCGTAATAAACCTCATCACAAACAAAAGAAACCGGCTAGCCATTAGTGCTCGTGGAGATTTGCGTTTGTTACTCACAAACATTGAGCCGGACATAAACAGACTCATAAAATCTCATCAAGTTTATTCAAGTCATTAATTTTTAAAAACATTTTAAACAAAAGTTATATGTAAATAAATTAATCTTCAACAAAATGTTGTTTTTTTAATTAGTAAATTTGTATACCTTGCATTTCTGTAGCGTTTTCATTTGGGGGTCCGTGGGACAGTTTTGAATGTAAAAGGGGTCCACGGGTAAAAAAAGTTTGGGAACCACTGGTTTAGAGTGACAAAATGATAAAAACATAGATATTTAAGGGCAGCTGAATATCTGACAGGTTAATGCAAGGATGGCTGTTTGGCAACTCTGGATACTGGACACCAACATTGGTCAAAGCTCTAGTAACCTCTGTTCCTCAGGTTGGTTTCCTGTGTGGTGGTGTCCTATTATAGTTAAGATAAATAATGATTAAATAGAAACCACTAATTGTTTAGCTTAAACCATTTACCAAATCTAAGAATACAATTTTAATATGGTCATGCCAGGCACAGAATATTTAAAATTAGGATATTATATATTATAATGATGGTAATAAATTATGATTTATTTTAATTATTTATAGCCTGACAAATTATTTCAGAACTTGCATTTGTTTTTAGAAAATTTAATATCTGTTATAACTTGTTTTTGGTTATTTCCATTTCAGGGTAGAATGATAATTCTTGACCTGGCGTCAGAGACGGGTCCTTTGTACAATAAATTTGAATCGTATTATGGTCAGCCATTTATTTGGTGTATGTTACACAATTTTGGTGGTACGATGGAGCTATATGGAGCTGTGGATCAAATCAACCAGGTTTGTCTTATAATACTTTGTCTTTACTTTCAGTTTAGTCATTTCTATACAGGTACAAATCTTTGCAAGTAATATTGAATTTAGTTTTAGGAAGTCTCACTGATAGATTGTACCATTTCACCTGATATATTTCCTAAATGAACTACATACTTAAACCGGATATATCTTTTTAAATGTTTGCAAACAATTTTATGGACAAGATTCTCTCTGAGGAGTGTTCCCTCTTGGCTCATCTCCCTCTAGCTTCATCTCTTGAGATATCTGTGAGAATGAGGTTGACCAAAAAATAATAATTACCTCACTGACAATTATGCTCAATCGTGAGTGCTGCATAAAATGAATGCTCCCTCCCACATCTCCCTTCGGCATGATGACACAAAACATTAACGTAGTTGCTGCACAATTACCATACCAGGCCTTTATGAGCCTCACTTCAGCTCCCTATAATAATTCCTAGGATATTGATGGCCCATATAAAACAGCCTAAAAGAAAACAAATATCATCTTAATAGAAATTGGTGAGGCATACTCTTGAGTAGACTGCATTGAAAACAGTTACATTAAATTTTTCTTTTATATTTGCATTAAAAAAATTTTTTTACATACATTTAAAAGTATTACTTCATAACTAACTAGTTTCTCCAGATACAATTTTAAATCTTTCAATTCAAGAAAACATTCACTAATAGGTCTGAAGACTCTGATCAAATTATATTTTCAAACACATCAATATTTAGGGCCCATTTCTTGGCCGCCAGTTCCCAAACTCCACGATGGTGGGCATTGGTCTCACTCCTGAAGGTATACATCAGAATGAGGTCATGTATGAATTCATGATGGAGAACTCTTGGAGAACTCAACCAAGGGACATCAATGATTGGTGAGTATTGTTGAATTTAGTTTTTTTAAAGGTGTCATAGGCGTTCATCGTAAGCCAGGAATTTTCAACCTTATAGTGGAACTGATCACATCACTTAAACCATAATAAAACTCTTTGTCTGAATTGAAAAGTTTAACCTCAATTTATTTTTTCACTGCCTAAACCAAGACAAAAATATTTAAAAATTAGTCTTTTAATTTTGAATGTGTTTTCTATCTTAAGGGTTACATCTTTTGCCACTCAACGATATGGAGCAGAAAGTCCTGCTGCTATAATTGCTTGGAAACTTCTCATGGTAGGCAAAGAAAAATTATTTTGTATTTTTATTGACAAATAAACCATTCCCTGTTTGATAAATTAAACTTTGTCTTAACAATCGAATTCTTATTACAATTTCTTTAAATAAAAATTGATGCTTAATATTTGACAAATAAGTATTTGGGACTTACCATTAAAGTTCTAAATGTGACAGATAAATTACATGTTAATGTTAAAATATTTAGAGCATGGAAAGAAATAGGAAACTGCAATGTAAGAGTTAATTTTATTCCAATCACCCAGTAGCACAATTATTTATGGTGATTAATTCATCAGTATTTAAAATTGTAAATAATTTGATGCTACATTGAGGTTTGCCTTTTTTAAACCTCACCTCACTGCTTTTACCTTGAGTGAAATAATTCAGCAATAATATTAGAAACATATAGAGAATGAAATAGTTTGAAAAGGGTGTGCCATTGTTTACAATGCTTACAGAAAAGTGTATACAATGCCACTGATGGCCATAGAGATCACAATACTGTAGTCTTTGCCAGACGACCTTCTTTGAATTACAGTGGCCAGGATGTAAGTTTCAAATATGCATGCAATAAGTAATTGAGCCAAGAGCACAAGAGTTTCAGAAATGCATTCTCTTGCGCTATTGGTTTGATAAAAGCTTATGTTTGTGTTTAATTAGGGATTTGTCTTTCCCTATTAGAGAAGTGTTTACAATGCCTCAACTAATATACGAGACTTTGACAATGTCTTAATCACGTTGAGACCGACTCCCACTTACGATATCACTCAAGATGTAAGTAAAACAAATTCCATGCCCATTATATATATGTAATTGAGTTTTGTTCAAAAAGTGTTGGTCTCATTTTCTTTCATACACCAGCTCCCTAAGTGCTAAAAAGTATTGGAAAATGAACATTATCAACCTACATAATTAACTTTGTCCTTATAACTGTCAGCCTTTCAAAAAAAAGTTAATTTTCTGTAATTGTATATTAAAAAAGAATTAATAATAATTATATATTTGTACTAACATAAAGTGTATTAATGATAATGTATCTTAATGTAACAAATGTTCAAGTTTAAATGTTCTCTTGGTAAAATATTTTATGCATGTGCTGAAAATGAATCTGTATAAATTACAATTTTCTTTTATGAGGGTCATTAAAAAAATTAATTCGAAAAAATAAATTATTATCTACTTAACTGTAGGTTTTCCAAAAATTGCCTGTGAATTTACCTTTTTCATTTTGTTATTTAATGTTTAAATAGATTTAATTTTTGCTGTTGTTGAACTTTTATAACAAATTTTTATAACGATGAACTTTATTTAAATAGCTGTGGTATGAACCTGAAGACCTTTTGTCAGCTTGGGACAGCATGTTAAATGCCTCATACGACCTGGAAGGAAGTGACCTTTTCCATTATGACATCACAGATGTAACCAGAGATTGTCTTCAACTCTTAGCCCTTAAGTTTTATGCAACCATGACTAATTCTTATAGAGCAAAGGACATCCAAACACTTAAGTAAGAATTAAATACTAGACACTTAATGTGATAAGTGAATTTTTTAAAATGTATTTTTTTGGTAAAAGAAGATTCTGTTCTGAGGGGAAATCATGTGTTTGGAAACTTTTTGTTTTATAATGATTTATCAGTAATATTTTGATCTCTGTCAATTATTTTGTGCTCAGTGATTTAACTTCAGCCATACATTTATTTAGTTGCACACTCAAAGATTTAATCAAACAACATTTATCTAAATGATGTTATGGAGCTATCAAAAATAGATATAATATATTAATATATATAATCTAGCTATAAGAAAATGTAAGCCATACATAATCTGACTATTAGAAACTTATGGATAGGGGTAAAGTAATCAGGACTGTTGTGGGGGAAAATGTGTTGGTGGGGGGGGGAGATTGTAAATGATGTGTGTTTCTTTTCCTCTTAACTTTCTTGTTTTCCTTGAAAATAAAATCTGGGCCAATCTTTAAAATTATCATGTTAACACAATAGAAACATTAAGAATATTGAAATATATAGGGTTGAAAAAACTATTTAGTACTGCAACTATGCTATGCTATTTATCTTAAAAGTTTATATGCCCTACTAATTCTTTACCACTGCAACGTTTCAGAGAAGCAGGTAACAACATCACTAACCTATTGGCAGACTTGGACTATTTGCTGGGTTCTAATCAACGTTTTCTGCTGGGACCGTGGATAGCAGATGCCAGGTCATGGTCAACTGATGATAATGAGACCAAACTCTACGAGTACAACGCTCGTAACCAGATCACATTGTGGGGCCCCCGAGGAGAGGTAGCCATGTTGTGATGGTCTATCTGTTGTCATAGTCTTTTTCATAAGTTAATTAAAACTCTGTTTTTAAAGCACAGAATTATGATTACATTATGATGTCTGTTTGATTTTCCTTAACAACAACCACAACAACATCCACCTCCTTTTTGTACTTTCACTTTGAAAACTGAATAATTTTTTTTTATGTATTTGATTTTTTAATAAAATTTTCCAGATCAAAGATTACGCATCCAAACAGTGGCAAGGTGTGACAGCAGAGTAAGTATGTGATTCTATCACTGATTCTAAACAATGCACCAGTAAAAATTGACTAGTAAAATTAATGACTTAAAAGTAAATCTCACTGTTTGTTGGACTAGATATAAGAAATGTGACTCTCTAAGCTAACTGAAAAACACATTTTTTCTTCCCAATACTCATTTGTTTTGTCTTTGTTGTTTGTAGTGAATAAAGTCATTGAATGGCTAAGAATGAAAGAATTAAATATAATTATTGACATTTTGTTTTAAGGTAGTTTACAATATTACAAAAAAATATTTTATTAATAAATATAATTTAAGTCACTTAACTAAAAAAATGTTTCCCTTGATCCTAGAAGCTTTATGCTTATGGCTTTAATTGCTAATAAATACGTGATAATACTAAATAAATTTAATTGATATTATAAATCATGTTGTTTCTTTTACTGATAAATCTGACAATAATTGTACAATTTGATTCATAGTTTTTATAAGCCGAGATGGGAGTTTTTTACACAATGGCTTGTTCAGCTCCTTCAGAATGTAAGTAACTAGAGAACGTTTTAAAAATTCTGGTGAGAACTTTACATAGAGACAAATGTTCAATTTTTATTTTAAAAAATGACATTCATAGCAGTGTTTAAATCTGGGAATATTTGAGACCTAAGGATAATATTGTGTTTAACTGGGCAACTTTGAGACCTAAAGATAATATTGTGTTTAAATCTGGGAATATTTGAGACCTAAGGATAATATTGTGTTTTATTTGATGAAATTTTGTTTTAGGGTTCACACTGGGATCCTTACATCTTTGGTGAACACATCATGGCTGCAGTTGAGGTGCCATGGACCTTCCAGACATATCAATACCCTACAGTCCCATCAGGTATGTGGCCTTCCTATCAATACCCTACAGTCCTATCAGGTATATGGTCTTCCTATCAATACCCTACAGTCCTATCTGGTATGTGGTCTTCCTATCAATACCCTACAGTTCTTGTATGTGGTCTTCCTATCAATACCCTACAGTTCTTGTATGTGGTCTTCCTATCAATACCCTACAGTCCCATTAGGTATGTGGCCTTCCTATCAATACCCTACAGTCTCATCAGGTATGTGGCCTTCTTATCAATACCCTACAGTCTCATGAGGTATGTGGCCTTCCCATCAATACCCTACAGTCTCATCAGGTATGTGGCCTTCCTATCAATACCCTACAGTCTCATCAGGTATGTGGCCTTCCTATCAATACCCTACAGTCTCATCAGGTATGTGGCCTTCCTATCAATACCATACAGTCTCAGCAGGTATGTGGCCTTCCTATCAATACCCTACAGTCTCATGAGGTATGTGGCCTTCCTATCAATACCCTACAGTCTCATCAGGTATGTGGCCTTCCTATCAATACCCTACAGTCCCCTCTGGTATGTGGCCTTCCTATCAATACCCTACAGTCTCATGAGGTATGTGGTCTTCCTATCAATACCCTACAGTCTCATCAGGTATGTGGCCTTCCTATCAATACCCTACAGTCCCATTAGGTATGTGGCCTTCCTATCAATACCCTACAGTCTCATGAGGTATGTGGCCTTTCTATCAATACTCTACAGTCCCATTAGGTATGTGGCCTTCCTATCAATACCCTACAGTCCCATTAGGTATGTGGCCTTCCTATCAATACCCTACAGTTTCATGAGGTATGTGGCCTTCCTATCAATACCCTATAGTCCTATTAGGTATTTGGCCTTCCTATCAATACCCTACAGTCTCATCAGGTATGTGGCCTTCCTATCAATACCCTACAGTCTCATGAGGTATTTGGCCTTCCTATCAATACCCTACAGTCCCATCTGGTATGTGGCCTTCCTATCAATACCCTACAGTCCCATTAGGTATGTGGCCTTCCTATCAATACCCTACAGTCCCATCTGGTATGTGGCCTTCCTATCAATACCCTACAGTCTCATGAGGTATGTGGTCTCCCTATCAATACCCTACAGTCTCATGAGGTATGTGGCCTTCCTATCAATACCCTACAGTCCCATCTGGTATGTGGTCTTCCTATCAATACCCTACAGTCTCATGAGGTATGTGGCCTTCTTATCAATACCCTACAGTCCCATTAGGTATGTGGCCTTCCTATCAATACCCTACAGTCCCATTAGGTATGTGGCCTTCCTATCAATACCCTACAGTCTCATGAGGTATGTGGCCTTCCTATCAATACCCTACAGTCCCATTAGGTATGTGGCCTTCCTATCAATACCCTACAGTCCCATTAGGTATGTGGCCTTCCTATCAATACCCTACAGTCCTATTAGGTATGTGGCCTTCTTATCAATACCCTACAGTCCTATTAGGTATGTGGCCTTCCTATCAATACCCTACAGTCTCATGAGGTATGTGGCCTTCCTATCAATACCCTACAGTCCCATTAGGTATGTGGCCTTCCTATCAATACCCTACAGTCCCATTAGGTATGTGGCCTTCCTATCAATACCCTACAGTCCTATTAGGTATGTGGCCTTCTTATCAATACCCTACAGTCCTATTAGGTATGTGGCCTTCCTATCAATACCCTACAGTCTCATCAGGTATGTGGCCTTCCTATCAATACCCTACAGTCCCATCTGGTATGTGGTCTTCCTATCAATACCCTACAGTCTCATCAGGTATGTGGCCTTCCTATCAATGCCCTACAGTCTCATCAGGTATGTGGCCTTCTTATCAATACCATACAGTCTCATCAGGTATGTGGCCTTCCTATCAATACCCTACAGTCCTATCAGGTATGTGGTCTTCCTATCAATACCCTACAGTCTCATCAGGTATGTGGTCTTCCTATCAATACCCTACAGTCCCATTAGGTATGTGGCCTTCTTATCAATACCCTACAGTCTCATCAGGTATGTGGCCTTCCTATCAATACCATACAGTCTCATCAGGTATGTGGCCTTCTTATCAATACCATACAGTCTCATCAGGTATGTGGCCTTCCTATCAATACCCTACAGTCCCATCAGGTATGTGGTCTTCCTATCAATACCCTACAGTCCCATTAGGTATGTGGCCTTCTTATCAATACCCTACAGTCTCATCAGGTATGTGGCCTTCCTATCAATACCATACAGTCCCATCTGGTATGTTGTCTTCCTATCAATACCCTACAGTCCCATCTGGTATGTGGTCTTCCTATCAATACCCTACAGTCCTATCTGGTATGTGGTCTTCCTATCAATACCGTACAGTCCCATCTGGTATTTGGTCTTCCTATCAATACCCTACAGTCCTATCTGGTATGTGGTCTTCCTATCAATACCCTACAGTCCCATCTTGTATGTGGTCTTCCTATCAATACCCTACAGTCCCATCACGTAAAAGTGATTCCAGTGTGAATAATAAGCTGAATAGTTCAAATGCAGAGAAAGTGTTTCCATTCATTGTATTTTATAACCTTACTAGCAACAAAGCCCGTCCAAGGATGGGAATAAGTGTAGGGTGACCTGTGACATTTATGGAAGGACATCCCTACATTACCCACCCCCATCTGTCCAGAGACCCTACCTCCCCCCTCCCAACATAGCGGCCTGTCGGGAGACCCTACATTCCCTCCACCACAGTTTGTCGAGAGACCCGCCGTCTCAACCTGCCATACATGTGTATCACGTCAAAAATACTATACATTATAGTTACAATAACATTACCCACCCCTGTCTGTCCGTCCAGAGTTATAATAAATAACCCGTAAATTACAAATCCCAACGCGCATCGCGCAAAATAAACTCTTGGAAAAAAAAACTGCACCAAAAATAACTCGTTTTGAACGTCGCTCAATATGTAATTGAGACTTAAGTTTTCTCCGCCAGTGATTGGCTGTAGGAGTCTGTAGGAGTTTTAGGGACCAATCGCTATTCATGACCGCACAAAACATTGCCTTTTATAATGTAGGATTTTTCCTTATCTTATAACTATTATAACAGTAAGGTAGTTTAGGATTGTTCCACTAATGCATAACATACCCACAAATCTTTGAGGCGAGAATTCCTTCCTTCCTGTAGGTGTTGCTGAACATTGATGTAAAGGGGCAATAAGGGAGTCATGTGACAATTGTTTTGATGATGATAAACAATCCCTAAAATAGGGTCATCTCATCCTTATAAAATCTCTGCACAAATAACACATCTTTCTTTCCTTGTATAAACCTTAGTATTTTTAAACTGAGAATAAATTAGGCCTGCATTACCACACTATATGGTTAATAAATATGTGTTTATTTACCACAGGTAACCCTATTGCCATATCATTGAGTCTTCATAGTAAATATATATGTGTTTATGTACCACAGGTAACCCTATTGCCATATCATTGAGTCTTCATAGTAAATATATGTGTTTATGTACCACAGGTAACCCTATTGCCATATCATTGAGTCTTCATAGTAAATATATATGTGTTTATTTACCACAGGTAACCCTATTGCCATATCATTGAGTCTTCATAGTAAATATCGACCATTGACTAGAGATCCATTTTTCACAAAACTCTGGAATGCGAAGAAAAAACAACTTTCTAGACATGGAAAAAATGTATTTGAAATGAAAATGTCTTGGCATCAAATGAAATAAAATATTCCAGTTTATTGAAATAAGTATATATAACATTCCATCAGAATAATTTCATGATATTAAATAGTATTACTTTAGTATAGACATTGGAATAATCGGGGTTTTTTTTAAAGTAAAAATTAAATATACTTGTAAAATCTTTATAACAAAATAATTTTTTAACACCTAAATGAGGAGAAAGATTTGATGCCATGGTTCTCTACAACTGTCACAAACAGTTTATATTTAGTTTAATATCTCTAAGAGAACTCATGAATGTCATCATATCAAATAGTATTCCCATTTATGTTTGTTATGCATAGAGTACTTATTATACATGTACATGTAATACATTATACAAATATATTCACTATAGAAATAACATAATTATGTTGACTTTGTTGTCCATTTGAAATATTTAAAAAACTGTGCAACCATTTTTTTGTTTTTTTAATTTTTTCATTTTAGGATTTGCAGGTAATTTTTGTAAATTGTAATATATTTACTAATGTATTTTACCTGACTTTTGGTCATTTACTTGTACAGTATCTGCTTTAGTTTTTGCTTGATGTTTTATTACTTTCCAAGATTTGTAGATTTATGTTATAGTATGGCAAGTCATCAAAAACCTCTGGCTTGAACCATCAGGTGGTTTTTAAATTTGCTTGAAGCAACTTATGGAATAAAACATGTGATACAATTTACAAATAAATATTGTGTTTAGTATCCTAGGACATCTTCACTTGTGTGGAGACCCACTGACTGCTGTGTGCCTGAAAATTTTCAATTTTAGATTTTTGTATCTAGATTTTCTTTTTTATGATAAATGTAACTTATGTCACACCATCTAAATGTCTTTAACTGGTGGATAACACATCACAAGTGATTAAAATGAACTTATAATTACAGACTTATAACATAATCTAGGAGAAAGATTTCTTTCTTTGAAGCACAAAGGGGAAACTGAAAGGAGAAAATGTTCTTATGTTCACTGTTTCAAAGAGTTTTCTCATTGTACAGCTGAAGATAGCCTCAATTTGGGAATGGAAGAAGCATTTTTTGGAGGGATTGTCAGAATAGAGACTGGCATTCTCCTTGTCTGGCATCCGTTTGATTGCTACCTTGATGATGTTCCAGTTGAACTACAGTAGTAGCTTATTGATGATGTTCCAGTTGAACTACAGTAGTAGCTTATTGATGATGTTCCAGTTGAACTACAGTAGTAGCTTATTGATGATATTCCAGTTGAACTACAGTAGTAGCTTATTGATCGGCAAGTAAATGATCAGTGGACAGAAAACCTTTGGAAAATAAAGTAATTTTCCCCTTGTATGGCATCTTTGCTTAGAACAACATATGTGCAAGAGCAAACATTTGCCCCTTGTGGGCCTTCCATAAAGTACGTCCACTATTTTTGACCATTTTTAACTCCCCTCTGTCACAAACTGTCACAAATCTCGGACCCCCCCCCCAAAGTACGTCACACTTTCGAACAAAAATGTTTTTTTTTATTAACAAAATAATTTAAATTTAATATAAAACACTGACGTCACACATGGTTGGACCCCCCCTACCCCTTGTCACAAACTCACACTTTCTTACACCCCCCCCCTCTGGAGCATGACGTTCTTTATGGACGGCCCCTTGTGTGGCATCGGTGCTTAGAACAACATATAAGTAAGAGCAAACATTTGTACAAAATTGAAAAATGGATAGTGAAGACATCAATCAAGATTGAATAAAGAACTTTTGAAGGCAAATCTTTTGATAGGATAAACATATTTGTCAACACAACCAGAGATGATTTTCACCAATTTCAATTTTTTTTGAGAATCCGCTATGTGTACACTAGCTCTGGTGTAACCAATGTGTACACTAGGTCTGGTGTAACTAATGTGTACACTAGGTCTGATGTAACTAATGTGTACATTATCTCTAGTATAACTAATGTGTACACTAGATCTGGTGTAACTAATGTGTACACTAGGTCTGGTGTAACTAATGTGTACACTAGTTCTGGTGTAACTAATGTGTACACTAGCTCTGGTGTAACTAATGTGTACACTAGATCTGGTGTAACTAATGTGTACACTAGCTCTGGTGTAACTAATGTGTACACTAGCTCTGGTGTAACTCATGTGTACACTAGCTCTGGTGTAACTAATGTGTACACTAGGTCTGATGTAACTAATGTGTACACTAGGTCTGGTGTTACTAATGTGTACACTAGGTCTGGTGTTACTAATGTGTTCACTAGCTCTGGTGTAACTAATGTGTACACTAGGTCTGGTGTTACTAATGTGTACACTAGTTCTGGTGTAACTAATGTGTACACTAGGTCTGATGTAACTAATGTGTACACTAGTTCTGGTGTAACTAATGTGTACACT
Source organism: Ampullaceana balthica (assembly GCA_944989445.1). Lineage (NCBI taxonomy): Eukaryota > Metazoa > Mollusca > Gastropoda > Lymnaeidae > Ampullaceana > Ampullaceana balthica. The sequence continues at coordinate 74,213 of CALYLW010001019.1, read as the reverse complement.
AGGTCTGATGTAACTAATGTGTACACTAGTTCTGGTGTAACTAATGTGTACAGTTCTATGGCGTAACTGTGTACACTAGATTTGGTGTAACTATCCGCCGCATTTCTTGATCAACGTTCTGTTAGCTATTATACTCAGCAATAAACAACGTCAAAATATCCAAGCCTGTCTAGTAGTCAATTGGTTACTTGAACTGAGGTCAAGGACTGGAGTTGAAGACCCAACTACAACCTGATCCTATAGAGATACGTATTCTATTGCAAGATTAATTTGGTTACGGTGGAGTTTTTACAAATTCAAAATTCGCCAAAATGTGGACTTAGATTGAAAACGGCTGCTCTTTTACCCCACCCCTTATTTACTAACACCCCCCCCCCAACAAAAATATTGGATACAAATACACCAATATATCCAGTAGTAAATATGATAAGAGAATGCAAATTGTTTTACAGAAGCTGAAGTGATAGACATAAGATTGCATTGAGCACAATCTCCAATCATCTATTTATAACCTCTGGTAACTTCTCCTTTATCAGATAAACTAACAATTAAAAAAGATCCGCCATTGTGAACGCAGGAAGCAGAGAAAGGAAAAGGCTCTGTTAACATGTGAACTAATGAAATGATTCATTTTCTTGTAAGTCCGCAACGAAAGCGGAAGTTAGCTTATTACAAGTGTTTGTTTGGCGTCTGACAAATAAGTACTTCAATCGGGGGAAGGTTAAACTCCAACAATACTCGAACTCATTGTAAAACTAATACACTATTGGATAAACTCATGTTAGCATCCGCTAAAAAATTTGGTTTAAATAGGCTCTCAAACTCTGAATGAAGGCATCTGCCATTTTATCACTTAAGTGATGTGTCAAGGGCCGTATCCCCTATTTAACAATTAAACTTATTTGTTTAATTTTATTACAGCCAATATTGAAGTAATGTACCATTAAATACAACTGAATTCACTTCCTTATATTAGATTTTATTTTAATGCGTATTTTATGTATATACATTAACAATTAAATTTGATATCTAAGGGGCCGTCCATAAATGACGTCACGCACCTAAAAAAGGGGGGGGGGAGGGGGTCACACTTTTGTGACGAGGGGAAGGGAGGGGGTTGAAGAAATGTGACGTCACATCATAAGGGTAACTATAAATAAAACTTTCACTGAAATATTTGGTCCCTTACAATTTATTTAATGACATATTTCTTTTTTATTTTTTTAAAAATCAGTGCTTCTTAATGTGCCGGTCGGTAGGCCATCAGACGCTGGTTGGCGTAAGCTATCAAGACACGAACATTAAATCTAATTATAGTCCTTAAGTTTGAGAATCCACAAGATTACATATGAAATTGTTACACTGCGTCGTTTGATGTTGACATCAAAGCATTTGTGATGTAACCGCAGCTCCGTTTGGTTCTCTCATGACAGGAGTCGTCCAAATTTTTTGCCCGTTACCCCAAAATATACAAGTTTATGTGTGCGTTACACCATCAGACTCTAGGTCCTGCTCACATGAGTCGGGAATTTGGGGGAGCGTCGTTAGCGAAAATGATACTGGTGAGTTTTACAAGCAAGACAAGTGTCTAAAAATGATCTGAATAGGATTATGTGTAGATATTTTAAGTCAAAACGACACGGAATATCCTTTTTCTTTAAAAGGGGAGGGAATCTATTTGATAGAATTAAAAACGTTTTAAGTTTGATATAATTGTTCGAGGGTTTTTGGTCAAACGCCCCTGGCCATTCTAGTCTTCTAGATCAGTGCTTCTCAAAGTGGTGGTCCGCGGACCGGTGCCGGTCCGTGGGCCATCCGCTGCCGGTCCGCAGATGTTCTCAAAAAAAGGACAGAAAAAATTGTCAGTGCAGGGAAAATAGTGCACCGGTGCCTGGTGCAATGGAAAAAATTCCTGCCGGTCCGCCACACTAAAAATTTTGAGAAACACTGTTCTAGATATAATGGTAAATGAGCCCATTTAAAATTAGTCAAGTATTCATTAACTTTATTGAATGCATCAAATTCTTGACATTGCAATTTGAGAGGAGCACAAAACAACTTTTCTTCTTAGCTCAGTTTTAAGGCATTAATTTTAAATATCACATAAAGGATACGTGATACAGACAAGTCATGTGGATTAAGATTATTGTCACTCGTGTCAATATAAATGAATGTAGTGTAAATTTAGGTGTCTTCGTATAGTACGTAGGTAAGAAATCTACATAGTTGTCAAATTTTTAAAAAAATGCATTTTCTGTAAGGAACCGGTTCAATAATGGGCATATGTTCCAAGCGTACACGTACACATGACGTATTTTAATATATCTAGTGGATTGTAGTGGATGTTATATGCCCCAAATGAGTGCATTACCCCCAAGAATTCCCTTTTTGACCCCAGATGAGGTTATTTACCTCTGTTCGCCGACCTCTTTCTCACGGGATGCCCGTCGGTCAATTGAGGGATTTTTTAAAAATACATTTTAAAAATGTTATTTTTAAATAATTTTTTGTTCTAAACAAATATGTTAACCATGATGATTAATAGTCAATGTTTAATTTTTATGTATTAAAATAAAATTTAATCTAAGGATGTTAACACAGTTCGTTTTCTGAAGGCCGGTTAAACGTTTTTAAAAAATGCTTCACGCGGGTTACGATATTACATTGTAGATCTTCACTAAATAAATAATAAATACTTTAATGACAATAAAAATGATTTGAAACATAATTATTTTCAAATAGAAAATAAAGTGTTTTTTTTTAGGGGGGAGGGGGTCAAAGATTTGTGACGTATTTTTAGAGGGGGGGTCTAAGTTTTTGTGACGACGCGTGACGAGGGGGGAGGGGGGTCAAAATCGGCAAAATCGCGTGACGTCATTTATGGACGGCCCCTAATCAACTATCAGTCCTTGCTGTCTGAATATCGGGAATAGTACATTTTTTGTAAGCTTACGGGCAGACCACAAAAATCCATTTGATGGTCCGCTAGTGTGAGACCTCATGTTTAAATAATGTGTTTCAATGATAATCCTATTATACATCAGCGTCTTCGACCCGCAGTCACGGTTAAGTCATAAGTATGCGATAGTTCGTCTTCCATGGGGTAATTTATGTCTGCTAAATATAGATTTCATCAACATGTAGTGCTCCTCATGTTTCAGTTAACCAACCAAATATGCCACACCGTTAAGACTGCTACCTGCTAGAGGCGGTGCTTTCCATCATCGAACAACCACTTCCCACCCACATTAGTTTATGCTTTTTTTCTCTCGAACCACAATATCTCAAACTCAAGGGAATATGACGATGTATATTTGAATGTGAGAGGTATTTCAACTATTTTCCTCGGTGGAGAGAATCCTTCCATTATACTTCATACAATTTTTATGGTGAGTTGGCTACGTCTGTTATTGAAGTTATACACCAACACGGCCGTCTGTCGCCGCGTTGAAGTAGGATATTTTAGATTAACCAACCTCTTTATTTCTATTGACGTTTATTTCCAAGCTAGGAAAATTGTTGGATAGTTGATGGACGTTAAGAAAACTGAGTGGTATTTGGAAAACAGTGGTATTTGGAAAACTGAGTGGTATTTGGAAAACTGAGTGGTGTTTGGAAAACTGAGTGGTGTTTGGAAAACTGAGTGGTATTTGGAAAACTGAGTGGTATTTGGAAAACTGAGTGGTATTTGGAAAACTGAGTGGTATTTGGAAAACTGAGTGGTATTTGGAAAACTGAGTGGTATTTGGAAAACTGAGTGGTATTTGGAAAACTGAGTGGTATTTGGAAAACTGAGTGGTATTTGGAAAACTGAGTGGTATTTGGAAAACTGAGTGGTCTTTGGAAAACTGAGTGGTCTTTGGAAAACTGAGTGGTCTTTGGAAAACTGAGTGGTCTTTGGAAAACTGAGTGGTCTTTGGAAAACTGAGTGGTCTTTGGAAAACTGAGTGGTCTTTGGAAAACTGAGTGGTCTTTGGAAAACTGAGTGGTATTTGGAAAACTGAGGGGTATTTGGAAAACTGAGTGGTATTTGGAAAACTGAAAACTATATAATTGTAAAAAATTAAATGTCTTCAAACTTTTTTTTATGTCTTTTTATCAAAAATCTGTTCCAATGTTAAAATACTTTTTAAAAAAAATCTGTTCCTTTAAGTGTGAGGTGTTGTTTTGTTAAAAAAATCTGTTCCTTTGAGTGTGAGGTGTTGTTTTGTTAAAAAAATATGTTCCTTTAAGTGTGAGGTGTTGTTTTGTTAAAAAAATCTGTTCCTTTAAGTGTGAGGTGTTGTTTTGTTTAAAAAAATCTGTTCCTTTAAGTGTGAGGTGTTGTTTTGTTAAAAAAATCTGTTCCTTTAAGTGTGAGGTGTTGTTTTGTTAAAAAAATTCTTTTGTACTTTAGCTATCTTTTTGTTTTCTTTCTTTTCTGGTGGACCGTTTTATTTGAGCTGCCATTTCTTGTCATTTGAAGAGACCATTCACTTCAAATCCAATCCATTCTAATCCCGATTGTTGGAATCCAACATGACCATCTCTACGTGCCAAGCAAGCAATGACTTATCTGACGCGTGCACCCCTCCCCCTCAATGTAACAGCCGTATCTGGACAACCTCCGGCGGTGGATGTAGCTTCATTTCTTTGTCTCCAGACGTTTTGTTCCACATAACCCAGACAGACCCGAGCCGAACTAACGTAAGTTGCAATCACCTGACCCGGTGCTATCACGGGAGTCTGGGGGCAAGGTTATTTATAAAACTGTAGGTTTGGTGAATCATCCCAGGCATCACCGGAGGATTTTATGGCACAATTATAGACAATACGCCCTTATAGCACAATTACAGGCGATGCGCCCTCGTTACTTCCGTCAAACACCCGGGTATTTATCAATTACCCCCTCCCCACCCCTAATTAAAATCCTTCTGATTCCATTCTCAAGGCCGGGTTATTCCGGTAAGCGGCTGTGAAAGAGTTGCGATAATCACTTTAATCTGGAAGCACCCCAGTCAGTCAGTTTTACGGGACATCAAATGTTAATTATGAGGTCGCTTCCTGTCCATAATTGTGCTATGTATTAACTACAAAAAAAAATTATTTTTTTTTGTGGTGAGGTGATGCTGGTTGAACAATTGAGTGGGAAATGGGGGGGGGGTATATTGATGAAGAAATAACAATAAAATAATGACAAGTTCGATCTAGAGGCTTGAGCTGAGGTCGAGGCAAGCTCGTCAATCGCTGGGGCGCCCTCCAAATGTAAATGGCAAAGGACGAATTTTTCATTAGTGATATAGATCTACATATGATGCAAGTTATTGAAAATTATGTAGACTCCCAAATTGTAGTGAACAAAAAATTATTTGACCTAATTCTGAGGTTGGGTTAAGTTGAAGTTTTGCTGATAAGAAAAATTATCAAATAAAAATGGTATCATAGAAATAATTCATGGCGATTGTGGTTCGTGCACAGCACAGAAAATGTTTTAAAAGCTGGTTAAAAATAGAATCATTATTGAAGTTTGGTTTCATCCAATTTGTTTGCTTCATAAAGGGTTCATGTACAGCTAGTGTACAGTATTTCGTTGTGTAATGCAATAAAATAAATAATACCCCCCGCCCGCCCCCCCTAATATGAGCTTCATTGTCAGATATACAATACATTAGTGCGATGCGTTTGATCTTTGAATTAGTCTTTTGTTTTTCGTCAGTGTTGTCGACCAAAGTAGTGGATTGTACTTTAACTTCCAAAGAATCACATGCTGCGATGTGAGAGTTATTGAACCTTGAGCCGATTAACAAAGTGGATTTAACAAAACTAGTTCTAGGTAGGGGATGTGTTTGACGTCCTTTAGCCTCAGGTATGGATGTGTTTGACGTATTTTAGCCTCTAGGTATGATACTGTTTGACGTCCTTTAGCCTCTAGGTATGGATGTGTTTGACGTATTTTAGCCTCTAGGTATGATACTGTTTGACGTCCTTTAGCCTCTAGGTATGGGTGTGTTTGACGTCCTTTAGCCTCTAGGTATGGGTGTGTTTGACGTCCTTTAGCCTCTAGGTATGGATGTGTTTGACGTCCTTTAGCCTCTAGGTATGGGTGTGTTTGACGTCCTTTAGCCTCTAGGTATGAGTGTGTTTGACGTCCTTTAGCCTCTAGGTATGAGTGTGTTTGACGTCCTTTAGCCTCTAGGTATGGGTGTGTTTGACGTCCTTTAGCCTCTAGGTATGGGTGTGTTTGACGTCCTTTAGCCTCTAGGTATGGATGTGTTTGACGTCCTTTAGCCTCTAGGTATGAGTGTGTTTGACGTCCTTTAGCCTCTAGGTATGAGTGTGTTTGACGTCCTTTAGCCTCTAGGTATGAGTGTGTTTGACGTCCTTTAGCCTCTAGGTATGGGTGTGTTTGACGTCCTTTAGCCTCTAGGTATGGTGTGTTTGACGTCCTTTAGCCTCTAGGTATGGATGTGTTTGACGTCCTTTAGCCTCTAGGTAGGGGATGTGTTTGACGTCCTTTAGCCTCTAGGTATGGGTGTGTTTGACGTCCTTTAGCCTCTAGGTATGGGTGTGTTTGACGTCCTTTAGCCTCTAGGTATGGAGTGTGTTTGACGTCCTTTAGCCTCTAGGTATGGGTGTGTTTGACGTCCTTTAGCCTCTAGGTATGGGTGTGTTTGACGTCCTTTAGCCTCTAGGTATGAGTGTGTTTGACGTCCTTTAGCCTCTAGGTATGAGTGTGTTTGACGTCCTTTAGCCTCTAGGTATGGGTGTGTTTGACGTCCTTTAGCCTCTAGGTATGGTGTGTTTGACGTCCTTTAGCCTCTAGGTATGGGATGTGTTTGACGTCCTTTAGCCTCTAGGTATGAGTGTGTTTGACGTCCTTTAGCCTCTAGGTATGAGTGTGTTTGACGTCCTTTAGCCTCTAGGTATGAGTGTGTTTGACGTCCTTTAGCCTCTAGGTATGGGTGTGTTTGACGTCCTTTAGCCTCTAGGTATGGGTGTGTTTGACGTCCTTTAGCCTCTAGGTATGGATGTGTTTGACGTCCTTTAGCCTCTAGGTATGGGTGTGTTTGACGTCCTTTAGCCTCTAGGTATGGGTGTGTTTGACGTCCTTTAGCCTCTAGGTATGGATGTGTTTGACGTCCTTTAGCCTCTAGGTATGGTGTGTTTGACGTCCTTTAGCCTCTAGGTATGGTGTGTTTGACGTCCTTTAGCCTCTAGGTATGGGTGTGTTTGACGTCCTTTAGCCTCTAGGTATGGGGATGTGTTTGACGTCCTTTAGCCTCTAGGTATGGGTGTGTTTGACGTCCTTTAGCCTCTAGGTAGGGTGTGTTTGACGTCCTTTAGCCTCTAGGTATGGGTGTGTTTGACGTCCTTTAGCCTCTAGGTAGGGGTGTGTTTGACGTCCTTTAGCCTCTAGGTATGGGTGTGTTTGACGTCCTTTAGCCTCTAGGTATGGGTGTGTTTGACGTCCTTTAGCCTCTAGGTATGGATGTGTTTGACGTCCTTTAGCCTCTAGGTATGGGATGTGTTTGACGTCCTTTAGCCTCTAGGTATGGGTGTGTTTGACGTCCTTTAGCCTCTAGGTATGAGTGTGTTTGACGTCCTTTAGCCTCTAGGTATGAGTGTGTTTGACGTCCTTTAGCCTCTAGGTATGGGTGTGTTTGACGTCCTTTAGCCTCTAGGTATGGTGTGTTTGACGTCCTTTAGCCTCTAGGTATGGATGTGTTTGACGTCCTTTAGCCTCTAGGTATGGGTGTGTTTGACGTCCTTTAGCCTCTAGGTATGGGTGTGTTTGACGTCCTTTAGCCTCTAGGTATGGGTGTGTTTGACGTCCTTTAGCCTCTAGGTATGGGTGTGTTTGACGTCCTTTAGCCTCTAGGTATGGGATGTGTTTGACGTCCTTTAGCCTCTAGGTATGGGTGTGTTTGACGTCCTTTAGCCTCTAGGTATGGGGTGTGTTTGACGTCCTTTAGCCTCTAGGTATGGATGTGTTTGACGTCCTTTAGCCTCTAGGTATGGATGTGTTTGACGTCCTTTAGCCTCTAGGTATGGGTGTGTTTGACGTCCTTTAGCCTCTAGGTAGGGGATGTGTTTGACGTCCTTTAGCCTCTAGGTATGGGTGTGTTTGACGTCCTTTAGCCTCTAGGTATGGGAGTGTGTTTGACGTCCTTTAGCCTCTAGGTATGAGTGTGTTTGACGTCCTTTAGCCTCTAGGTATGGGGTGTGTTTGACGTCCTTTAGCCTCTAGGTAGGTGGTGTGTTTGACGTCCTTTAGCCTCTAGGTATGGGTGTGTTTGACGTCCTTTAGCCTCTAGGTATGAGTGTGTTTGACGTCCTTTAGCCTCTAGGTATGAGTGTGTTTGACGTCCTTTAGCCTCTAGGTATGGGTGTGTTTGACGTCCTTTAGCCTCTAGGTATGGGTGTGTTTGACGTCCTTTAGCCTCTAGGTATGGGATGTGTTTGACGTCCTTTAGCCTCTAGGTATGAGTGTGTTTGACGTCCTTTAGCCTCTAGGTATGGTGTGTTTGACGTCCTTTAGCCTCTAGGTATGAGTGTGTTTGACGTCCTTTAGCCTCTAGGTATGGGTGTGTTTGACGTCCTTTAGCCTCTAGGTATGGGTGTGTTTGACGTCCTTTAGCCTCTAGGTATGGATGTGTTTGACGTCCTTTAGCCTCTAGGTATGGGTGTGTTTGACGTCCTTTAGCCTCTAGGTATGGGATGTGTTTGACGTCCTTTAGCCTCTAGGTATGGATGTGTTTGACGTCCTTTAGCCTCTAGGTATGGGTGTGTTTGACGTCCTTTAGCCTCTAGGTAGGGGATGTGTTTGACGTCCTTTAGCCTCTAGGTATAGGTGTGTTTGACGTCCTTTAGCCTCTAGGTAGGAGTGTGTTTGACGTCCTTTAGCCTCTAGGTATGAGTGTGTTTGACGTCCTTTAGCCTCTAGGTAGGGGGTGTGTTTGACGTCCTTTAGCCTCTATGTAGGTGGTGTGTTTGACGTCCTTTAGCCTCTAGGTAGTGGTGTGTTTGACGCCCTGAATTCAATCACCACTTCACATTTAAAATTAAAATTATGAACAACAGAGTTATAGAAATGATAATTACATATTGATTGAATGTAAATACCAGAAACGTGGCAGGTGGAGAGAGAGTTAACAGAATTAAGAGTTGGAGCGATACTGTATATTTCTCCCTACAGTAAAGATCGATCGCATGTATAAGGCGCAACTCTGAAGATTCAGCTGTAGACATGAACATTGTGACAGGTCATGAATGTTTGGAATGTAAATATCACCCAAATACCGTTTTTTCCCCCAAGAAATTCCCGAAATCAATAGAGTTAATGTGATGGCAATGATGGTTTGATATCACCATAAAATACTATTTTTAATTATGTAAGATCGAAAAAAATGTTTACGTGAAAACAAATCGCCAAAAGTCTTCATTAAAACTTAACAACTCTTGGATGATACATGAGCTTATAATGAAATACACGGAGACGTTACAGTTGTTCTTACAATTTAATGGCGAGCAAAATATTGTCAGCTGTAGACAGCTGTGAACTGACATGACATTCGGGTAGCGACGTGTCAGGATGACCTCTGGATCACTCAAGGGAACAAAAAAAAGGTTTCCGCCAACGGCATGTTTACTTTGAGCAAACGTAAGACATGGTCACAAAAACGAGTCATCGGCAGCTTTGTTTTACTTGTAGAGCGTAAACTTTGATCATTTTCCCATTACTTAAGGTAGGCATACTTGGCCGTCCTCTCGATGGGGAGATATGCAGTGACGTTGGTCCAAACTACCGAACTCCCAGTATCCTAGTTGGTCCAAACTATCAAATTCCCACTATCCTAGTTGGTCCAAACTACGAAATTCCCAGTATGCTAGTTGGTCCAAACTACCAAATTCCCAGTATCCTAGTTGGTCCAAACTGCCAAATTCCCAGTATCCTGGTTGGTCCAAACTACCAAATTCCAAATTCCCAGTATCCTAGTTGGTCCAAACTACCAAATTCCCAGTATTCTAGTTGGTCCAAACTACCTAGTTCCCAGTATACTAGTTGGTCCAAACTACCAAACTCCCAGTATCCTAGTTGGTCCAAACTACCTAGTTCCCAGTATCCTAGTTGGTCCAAACTACTAAATTCCCAGTATCCTAGTTGGTCCAAACTACCAAATTCTCAGTATACTAGTTGGTCCAAACTACCTAATTCCTAGTATCCTATTTGGTCCAAACTACCAAATTCCCAGCATCCTAGTTGGTCCAAACTACCAAATTCCCACTATACTAGTTGGTCCAAACGACCTAATTCCCAGTATCCCTAGTTGGTCCAAACTACCAAATTCCCAGTATCCTAGTTGGTCCAAACTACCAAATTCCCAGTATCCTAGCTGGTCCAAACTACCTAGTTCCCAGTTTCCTAGTTGGTCCAAACTACCAAATTCCCAGTGTCCTAGTTGGTCCAAACGACCAAATTCCCAGTATCCTAGTTGGTCCAAACTACCAAATTCCCAGTATCCTAGTTGGTCCAAACTACCAAATTCCCAGTATACTAGTTGGTCCAAACTACCTAATTGCCAGTTTCCTAGTTGGTCCAAACTACCAAATTCCCAGTACCCTAGTTGGTAAAAACTACCTAGTTCCCAGTATCCTAGTTGGTCCAAACTACCAAATTCCCAGTATACTAGTTGGTCCAAACTACCTAATTCCCAGTTTCCTAGTTGGTCCAAACTACCAAATTCCCAGTACCCTAGTTGGTACAAACTACCTAGTTCCCAGTATCCTAGTTGGTCCAAACTAGCTAATTCCCAGTATACTAGTTAGTCCAAACTACCTAACTCCCAGTTTCCTAATTGGTCCAAACTACCAAATTCCCAGTACCCTAGTTGGTACAAACTACCTAATTCCCAGTATCCTAGTTGGTCCAAACTACCAAATTCCCAGTATCCTAGTTGGTCCAAACTACCAAATTCCCAGTATACTAGTTGGTCCAAACTACCTAATTCCCAGTTTCCTAGTTGGTCCAAACTACCAAATTCCCAGTACCCTAGTTGGTACAAACTACCTAGTTCCCGGTATCCTAGTTGGTCCAAACTACAAAATTCCCAGTATACTAGTTGGTCCAAACTACCTAATTCCCAGTTTCCTAGTTGGTCCAAACTACCAAATTCCCAGTACCCTAGTTGGTACAAACTACCTAGTTCCCAGTATCCTAGTTGGTCCAAACTACCAAATTCCCAGTATACTAGTTGGTCCAAACTACCTTAATCTAATATGACTAAAAGCGTGGGGTGGTTGTTTGGTATAAAAGTTAAAGAGAGATCTATATGTGAGAGAATGAGTGAACTGCATATGTAAAACCTCATAAGTGCCCGCCCCACGTTTTTAGTTATATTAAATGAAAGTACTTACACTTATAAGTTTTAAATTATTTTCTTCTTTTTAGTACACTTATAAAAACTTGGTTTTTAAAAATCTTTTATTTACCTCTATTTATTTTATTCTTTTTAGTACACTTATAAAAACGTGGTTTTTAAAATTCTTTTATTTACCTCTATTTATTTTATTCTTTTTAGTACAATTGTGTGTTAGTTGATCAAATTTTATATCTCACATTAAATCCCACAATCGATCACAATAAATATCAATAAAACTTAAGAGTTCTGAGTCCCCCTGTGTGACTACTTAGTTTGTGAGAAAAAAGTATTTTCAGATTTTTCATGCGAGATTCTACATTTCTCACTGAAGCTGGGCCTCATCTTTAAAATTTTTTCTTGTATGTACATTTTATTTTAAATCCCTTATATTAAATTCGAAATCTTGTCGTCATATCTCTCTCTCTCTTTCTCTCTCTCTCTCTCTTTCTCTCTCTCTCTCTCTCTCTCTCTCTCTCTCTCTCTCTCTCTCTCTCTCTCTCTCTCTCTCTCTCTCTCTCTCTCTCTCTCTCTCACTCTCTCTCTCTCTCTCTCTCTCAAAAAGTAGAAAATAACACACTTCCCGTGATGCTATCAAGCTGAAATTTTGCACATAGACTCGTGTCACATAACAATGCATTGTTTTAACATTTAAGATCGATCGAATGTAAAGTAATTAAATTAATGAATTTTTAGTTTATCTCTATATAATTCACTGTAGCCGTCTGCTTTGTTCATCGCCACGTGCTGTAGTTCAGTCCAGCCATCGATGACCACACCTCTCCCCCCCCTCCACCCGTTTGTTACAGCAAGGGGAGATCAGTCGGTTTCAGTCTGTAAATGTTTGTCGCCCGTTGCATATTATATTGAACATATCAATACTTTAAGTTCTGTCTCATATATAAGGGATTTATAGTCAATAACTTTGTTTTTTGCGGGGCTGTTTATCTATACCAAACACCTGATAAGCGCACTCCCAACGTTTTAATAACTCGGTGATATGGTCACGGGGAGAACTCATGGGTGTCAACAAAAGCAGACTGGCACAGATGTCAATGTTCCCTTTAAGCTGCGCGGTTGCGCGGCCGCGCAGATATCTGACCGACACCGCGCAGCCGTTTAGAATACCGCCCAGCACATTTTGTAAAATAATGCAAAAAAAATGGATGCTGTGCAACTTTGCACACGAGTTTTTGTGCTTTGCACACGGAACAACGAATCTTAGAGGGAACATTGGTACAGATGCTTATATAGAGATAAACTAAAAAATGACTTAATTTAATTACGGTAAATTCGATCGATCTGAAATTTTGATACAATGCATTGTCATCCAAGATCTATCTGTGGTAAAATGTGTAGTTCTCTAGGACCATCAGAAGTGGTTTAATTTTACGTTGGAAGATTTGAAAAATTGGGACAGACAGACAGGACGAAAGGAAGTTAATAAAAAACGTGGTAAAATACTTAATAGAGGTGTTCCTAAGAGAGACAGATGTGCAGGGACTAGGGACATCCGAGTTTTATCGGCAAAATTATGTATTGTCGGATTTAAGTGGGGGAAAAGGCATATACTTGTGGAAAAAAGACATATGTTAGCGCATCATTCTGCGCATGTCAAAATTTCACATCAAAACTGTCGTGACGATATTAATAGTACATATAATTCGCCCCAGCGGTGATGTGTTGATTTTTTTTTATTTGTGTGCAGTTTTCTTATAAAAGCGCCATCTGTGACGTATACCAATTATTTTTCAAACAAATCGATACCTCTTTTGAACTATTTAAATTTTTGAACGGCTTTTCCTTAGTTACAACAACCACTAGGCTATGTTATCAAAAAAATTGTTGCGCAAATCCGTTAATTTAGACTCGAAATTAAGAAATTTTTTGTTTCATCTTGGTTTCCCCACTTCAAAAGAAAAAAAGGCGGTTGTTGGAAATGGCTTTACTTTTCGAATTCCCACAAATGCCGCCCTCTAAATGATTGCCGCCCGGGGTGGACCCCCCCCCCTTAGCTACTCCACTGCCCATACGTATTCAGGGCTCCAATGTGTCCATTTGTACTGACGGTATGAGTTACGGCTATTCACCTGAACTGCTCAAATTGTATGACTTTTCACTAGCTTTTAGTATTCTTTAATAGCGATTTGTAATCCCCAAACATGGTGCAAGCTTGCGTCACCAGATTCCTCCATTTAACCCTTGCACCGCCTGTGGCAGTTTTGATGTTAGCACACAAACAGAATGCTTCCGAGCTACGTCCATTCAAGTGCGGATTATCACTTCAAACTCTCTCTCTTCCTGTTTGTGTGTAGCACTTAATAAAGAATGTGAATCATAACTTTCGGGTCATAACCTTGGGGGTGATTACTTTATGAATCATAGGGGTTTATCATAAACGAGGGCTGTCAAGATTTCTCATGTAACTTATTTTTATTTTATCAATCCTTATTTACTGACATACTGTGATATACCATAGAACACTGTTATATGATTTATGGGAATACAATTGCACATGACTACATATTACACATAACGGTAATATGAGTTCTTTCAGTTTCCTCATGTTAACCCCCTCCTGTCATTCGGCGGTTCTCAACTGCAAGTGTCATATATAAATATATATACTATATACACATATATTTATTTATTTAAATATAAGTATGCTTTTGTTTTTTTTTCCTTGAAATTCTTCCATGGGAATGCTAAACTTTCCACTGGAAATAACAATGATTTAATTAGGGAAAGCAAGTTTTCTGTCTAGATGATCTCCGATCCCAGGAGGACAAGTCACATCCAGGCTTTTATTCGTCTCGGCTTTTGGGGTTTAGTGACGTGGTCTAGAGATGCAGTCATCGTGACGTCATAGCGGGGACACCCAGTCACGTGTCCAGTGTTAGACAGTTCAGGAAGATGTTGTCATCGTGACGTCATAGCGGGGACACCCCGTCACGTGTCCAGTGTTAAACAGTTCAGGAAGATGTCATCGTGACGTCATAGCGGGGACACCCCGTCACGTTTCCAGTGTTAGACACTTCAGTAAGATGGTGTCATCGTGACGTCATAGCGGGGACACCCCGTCACGTGTCCAGTGTTAGACACTTCAGTAAGATGGTGTCATCGTGACGTCATAGCGGGGACACCCCGTCACGTGTCCAGTGTTAGACACTTCAGTAAGGTGGTGTCATCGTGACGTCATAGCGGGGACACCCCGTCACGTGTCCAGTGTTAGACACTTCAGTACGATGTTTTCATCTTTCAGCTGAAACATGCGCCTGTGTTTAAATTTTAAAAGAAAAACTTTCATCTGCCCAACCTCGCCCTAACACCCCCCCACCCAGCCCCAGCCTTTTAAAATCTCACAGCAACTCAACTCATAGATAGTGAACACTAACCAGCATCACATACCGCTACAACCTCACTACTCACTACATCCTCACCAACCACTACATCCTCACCAACCACTACATCCTCACCAACCACTACATCCTCACCAACCACTACATCCTCACCAACCACTACATCCTCACCAACCACTACATCCTCACCAACCACTACATCCTCACCAACCACTACATCCTCACCAACCACTACATCCTCACCAACCACTACATCCTCACCAACCACTACATCCTCACCAACCACTACATCCTCACCAACCACTACATCCTCACCAACCACTACATCCTCACCAACCACTACATCCTCACCAACCACTACATCCTCAGCAACCACTACATCCTCACCAACCACTACATCCTCACCAACCACTACATCCTCACCAACCACTACATCCTCACCAACCACTACATCCTCACCAACCACTACATCCTCACCAACCACTACATCGTCACCAACCACTACATCCTCACCAACCACTACATCCTCAGCAACCACTATATACGACTTTCCTTAAATTGAATTAAGAACAAAAGTTTCGTCTCACCCCAGTGCAGTAGCCCCTCTCCTCTCCTCTGACTCCCCCCCCCCACCCCGCCCCACATTGCCAGTGGCGTAGACTGAAGTTGAAGACTATCGTTTCACATCGCCTTGAATCTTTCTCAGTTGATTTGTGCTTCACACGGCCACAGGTAGACGGAAGAAGTTGGCCACATCTGTAGGCACGCGTGAGTCGGTGAAACACAGGACGGCACACTGGCGAGGTGGTAGACACTGGAACTACATCAACAGTCCTGCACTTGTTCATGTATCAACAACTTTTATGAAGTTTTTGACATCTAATTTATAGTTTTGTTGTGTCGGGAGAAGTTGACTGATCATGTGGCATCAAGTGGTGTTGACATTTCCTTGACTGACGGTTGCCTAACATGAGGTCAGGCCGGGCCACAGACATCAACAAATGTGAATGTGCGTTCAGTGGGTCCAGCAATGATGGGACGTTTTGTTCACACGAAAGGGAGGATACACATGAGTCGCGGCCTAACAAAGGGGGGTAAGTCGTTGTATACACGTCTACCGGTGTGTTTTGGTGTCATGGACCTAGTTAAAATAGATGTTCAATGTATTGTAGATGACGTGAAGTCCTACAATAAAAGCTCGTCTAATATCTACTCTAAAATGATTTTCAGCCGTCTTGACACTTGTGAATGTAAAATTAAATGTATATCCTCACCTCAATTGTATCGCTATCATTGGCAATACTGGCAATACCCGTAAATAATACAAAGTGGACTCACTACTTCGACTTTGTTACTACGATTATATTTGAATACTGTTACATTTGTTTACCGGGGCTTTTATTAGCTTACAAAGCCATTTCTTTAATGGGACTTTTATTTACTAGGACCTTTGTTGAGAATCTGAGACCTTTGCTTACTGGGACCTTTTTAATGTGGCATTTTTACTGGGGACATTTGTTTACTGGGGACGTAGCTTACTGGGACCTGGGCTTTGTCATTCAGTGATGTGGAGGAGGCAGTCAGTTCAATTGCCACAGTTTATGTTCATAGAGGGGCGGCGTGTTGGCCGAACTGTTTAGTTGTTTAATGAATGGTTAACGTGTCTGTGCCAGCCCCGAGTGGCACACTGGACAATTGTTAACGTCTAGCTGAACACAAAGAAATCAGCGTTACTGCGTGTCTGTATGTAAGCAGGGGATGAGAGCTTTGGTCAAGTGAAATGGTGATGGAGGATTATTGTTTTTATTTTGTGTGTGTCACAGCTCCGTTCTCCACTAAATCAGGGGCGGTTCACATCGGTTACAAATTCCATTGACATTGGTTTACTGTTAAATAAATATAATTGTAGTTAAATCTATTGTTCCCTCATGTGTTTGTGCTTGTGTTCGCCAATATTGTCGGTAACATCTCTAGCCTCGGTGTCAGTGTCAGTGTCATTCTGCAACAGTTAAATAACACCGTGAGAACAATTTTGTCCTGAAGTCTTAAAGGGCGGCCCTGCAAGATGGTAGATTTTCTTGAGGTGTTAAGTAAAAAGCAATAGATTTTGTACAATAAGTTAACATGTCAATACATTTTTTGCCTTATTGCATCATAGAAAATTATTTTTACCCTGTGATGTTTGAGTTGCATCCCTTATTATTAGGGACGGGAGGTTTCTGCAGTGTTGTCAGTGCAATGTGCAATATGTGATACTTTTTTTTATATATGCGGTGAAGTATTCATGTCCAATGTTTATGGGAATAGCCACGAGAATAATCATGCTCGGTCTTCATGTCAAATAATTATTTTTAGAAATCTCATCAAAGCTTTTTTTGTTTGTTTTGTTCGGTACAGACCGCAATCCAGTGAGTCATGCAACAAAGATTCACGCATTCAGGTATAACATGTAACATTCATTGCACTTGAAAGTTGCCGTGCGCTTAGTCTCATGTGTGCTACGGCGACCAAAATAATCCGGGTTAATCTGTTTAGGTCGGGCAGCAGGGATTAGCGACAGACCTGCTCTCAAGTTTGGTTGTCATTATTTGGTCGGGATTAACACCCCACGTCGTTGTAGGGTTGTTATCTGGCAGCAGTAGTTTGATCATGGCCAACTCCATACATACGTCCCGTCATAAAGACTTCATTGTGCCAAGCTTAAAACGTGATGCAGATACAAAGGATTACACTGTACTCTAAAACTTAAATATTTCATTCAGTAATCAGTCGGTGTATTTATAAAAGATGCCAACTTGGTCACACAATATGCGCAAACATGTTCCTTGTTTTGAATTATCTGCCGACGAGAAGACAAAATTCTTGAGCATTTTTCAAGCATAACGATATCGCGTTCCCCTATTTTGTGAAACTATCCAATACGAGGAATATACCCCCCCCCCACCCCATCCCGAGTTCTAGACTTGACAACATGAGTCAAGCTTTGAAATTGGAGTGAGTATAGGGGCTGGGGGAGGTGGGGATGCAGCGGCGTAGCGTGGGTATGTGCCGCCCGGGGCGGAAACCAAATTATTTGCCCCCCCCACCCCCCGAAAAATATGTTAACGCTATAAAGTAAAAAAAAATAATTAGAAAGTAATAATAAGAACACTATATATTTTTATGTTAAAAAGAAAGGCTTCATTTCTTCAATTAAATTAGGGTTTTATGTTTTTCCTCATGGCTCAATCTTTCATGTATCAATGTTTTCAGCCATGGAAATGCTCAATAGCCAAAATAGCAATAGATTAGACAATTTTGGTGTATTCGTAAATTGATCGTCATTAATTTTTTTCATTAAAATAATTTTAGAGAAGCCTTTTAAACACCTTGCATTACTTAAGACAGTTGTAAGCAATGTTCGAATTAATTATATTATTTTAGGCAGGGGAACTTCGAGCCTAAATATCTTTATAAACTTAAATAAACCACCTAGTCTTGAATTCATTTTTTTTTCTATTCATGGGGTTAAAATACTCCTTGCCTGACTATGTCCTGTTGGATATTGAAGACAAAATTTCAAAGACCAGTAGATTAGCTGGTTTACGATAATCATGTCTGTTTTCTAAATTCTATATAACTGCCAAAGCCTCACACGAGTTTATACACTAATCTCATCTTATGAAGAAACCAAATTTCTTCTTAACTGTTATTCTACATAGCATGGATACATACATATTTGCTTCGATCACCAAAAATTTGCTCTCTTGTTCTTTGATTGGAAGGTTCGATTAAAATGATGAGGTCTCCACATAAATTTTATCAAATGTTAAAACATCCCTTTAGTATTCCATTCCCCTAGTTTCTCTGTGAATAGCCATTGCTAAGAAAAAAAATTTGTTGAGAACTATACGTTTGTAAAGAATTTCGTTTTTGTTTTGTTTTTTGGAATAACTTTTGAAAATTGTGACTGGCAAGGTTCCTGCGTCTGTTCGTGTGTTGATCTTTTTGTCTGCATCTTTCAGTTCTATAGATTACAAGGTAACCTCAAAATGTCTCCATGGTATATTCACTATTTTGTATCCTGAAGTCTGAATGACTTGCTTGTAGAAGCAATTAGGTATTTCCATCAGTGTATGGACTTTGAAAAAAATGCGTAACAACACTCAAGTGTACTAAAATAGTTGGAGAATTCGTATTCAGTTGGAGTATCATGTTAACAAATTAGGTTCAAACTGTTTGAACGAGTTTGTCATGAGATTTTATGTTTTTGTGCCTTGTTGAATTCTTGTATATTTTCCAGCCCTTAAGAAGTATTAACACACGTTGGGCCTGTGCAGTCCATTATTTTAAGATCATCATTTATTCAAAATCATTTCAGAAATGCAGTAAGCTGATTCACTTTTGCTTGAAGGAAATCTTTGAAAGATTCTACAGCGTCTACTTTTTTATTTTCAATATTTACATATCACACAACTGGACTTGTTTGATCCTTATGTCAAATATATAAAGAGCTATCAAATACAATGGAACAATATTTGGTGTATTGTTATTGAAGAAAGATGATTTTTCGTGAACTGTATCTCCTAAAATGGCTATGAGCTCAGTTTGAATTTTAAATGGCAAGTTTTTACTTGCCTTTTCCCACTATGTTATCGGAGTGCTCGAGCGTACTTTGCAAGCTAATGCATTAGTTCCAGAATATTGCCTTTATTCGCAACCGTATTGCCCTCTCTGTGACCTCAAAAAGTCACATTCAATTTCGCCAGGATTTAATAATGTCAAATATTCTAACAAGAACTTCTTGCCACTTTGTTTTCTCTTTTACAACAACTAATTGTCCGTCTTTATTAATAGTCTATTCTTTTTTTAAAATCTAATTTCTGTTTTCTTCCATTTGCACAATTTTTTTAGTAATGTTGAGTACTTATCTTGGCTTTTATTTTATTTTATTTAAATTTATTTTCACATTTTAACAATTAGCTAGTTAACAACGAAGAATTTGCCGCCCCCCCCCCAATTTTGTAATTATTTGTTCCAAGTTTTAATTCCACTAGATAAGCAATTGTTTCAATTATTCTTGTTTATGCCACAAAACAAAAGACATGCGCTGTACAGTTGGGGGGGGGGTAGTTAATGTGTATTCCACCATTCCGTCCATATCAATGATGCTTTGAACAGTTCACAAATTCGCTCAATAAAATTCGTTACATAAACACAAAAATCAATCCTAATTATTATCGATTAGTTCCAGCTTTGTTCAATGTGGGCAGTATTGTAACCAGTGACTTGGGCGAGGGAGAGGGAGAGATTACATATGTCCCCGGGCGCCAAGATACAGGGGCGCCAAAGTGAGTGTTACAACGTCACATTACAATTAGTGAACAAGGGTGAGATGTTTATTTTACGAAAAAGTGGGTGACAATTTTATAGTTGTCCCCGGGTGGAAAATATCCTAGCTACGTCTCTTGTTTAACTACTTTTTGACGTAATGGGGAAAAGGGAGGGGCTCTTTAAAGAGTGTGGGGGGGGGGCGAAGAGAGAGAGAGGAAGGGTCAGACGCATACCGGGGTAAAGAGAGGATAACAATTTAGAGCGGACTGACAAAGTCATGTAAAATTATCTGGACGCCGTCTTTGTGTTCACGTTCTTTAACTTGTCTCCCCCTTCAATGATTTGTTTTGGTATTTACCTGTCAATCAAACCCCCTCCCAGATCAGAGTAATTACCCACAAGTCGTGCATTCCCCAAGGCAAAGGGAAAAAAATGAAATAAAAAGCCCCCGCACCCCCCCCCCTTACACAATAATTTGATACTGAGTTCATCGTTGAACATTTGAGTTCACTCCCTGTACAGCAATAAACTCAAGTGTTGCTGTCGCCAGAGGCCCTACGCCCTACACTACATCATGGATTGAACGGCTCAGCTGGTAAGATTACAAAAATAACAACTCTGTGTGAAAGAAAAAAATGTTTACTAATAATATAATGTAAAAACTTTTGAAACTAATCTTCCCAGTACTGACACGGGGGACAAAGTTGAAAGGGAGTAAAGACAATAATTTGCTTAACTGTAATTTAAACTACGAAAATATCACATGACAACCCTGCTCTTTCTCTCCCACCCTCCCCACACGGTCTCTCTCTCTTTCTACCTCTCTTTCCTCCCTTCCACTGTCTTACTCCCATTCCCTCTCGATCGCCATCATTATTATTCTATCTTTTACTCATTCTATCTCTCTTTCTCCCTCCATCCCACAATCCCATTCTGTATTTCTTTATTCACCTCTGTAACCCATTTTCTTAACATATTTTATCTACATTTCAATCTGAGTATTTTATCTGTCGATTCGTGACACTTCCTTCTACAGACAAAAATGACAGACCTAATATACAGTGTACCCTCGTTTATCGCGGTTAATGGGGACCGGAGACCCTCACTATAGGGGAAAATCCGCTAAGTAGGGTGAAATCCGCCCAGTAATTTTTATGTTAGTATGTGTACAAAAATGTTTAAAATATAATGTATATTTAATTTATGCTTTATAAACAGCAGGGGCATTAAAACTTGTTGAGTGGTGGGCCTTGTTCGATGAAGTAAAGATATGCGGAAAAAGGGGGTGGGGGAAGGGTGGCAGATTAAGATAGCAAACAAAGATGACATACATTGAAAAGTTTATATTGGGAAAAATTAAATTGAATGGTGAAGTTGAGATCTTGACTGCAGTAAATAGTGAGTCAGGCTCAATGCCACTGGTTTTTTTATAAGTATGATATCATGCAGATGAGAGTCACTTTGTCTCGTCCTCAAAGGCTCGTGTTAAAATTCATAAATGAGAATGTCAGCTCACACAAGTATGTCGAGCCAAACAAGCTGAGCATTTCCTTAGCAAATGTTATAATCTCTTGGACTCTGTCTCTATCCAGCTGACGGTAAAAGACAATGAGAGAAAGATGTCTGCTGCAACTGGGGCGTCATCAGGGTCAACAGAGCAAGGTGTAGAAAAACAACAACATAATTTACTTAATCAAAAGCTGCAAAAGTCCTGAGAGCGTCTTTGAAATCCATCGCCAGGGATATGATATATGCAACATGCATCTTCCTTTGCTCATTGAAGTTTCTTTTTGGAAAAAATTGTCATCATTTCCTGTAGTTAGGGGAAATGTGTTGTATTATTATTAAGATATATTTGAGACAATTGCATTAAAAAAATGTTGCAGCTTGCTTGTCCACATCAGCTAAAAATTCAAAATCTGCCAGCGAAGCAGGATCCGATAGTTCTGGAATTGGTTGTTTCTTCTTTTCCATGAAGTGCCCAATTCTTTTTTCAGCGCGTAGGAGCGCTGAAGTGCTGTCCCCCAACTGAGCCATCTTACACCATTGCGATAAACAACATCTTCGTATTCTCTCTGATGTCAAGAAGAAACTGGTGAAACTGGCGGTGAAACAGGGCTTTAGAGCGAATAGAGTGTATAGCTTTTATCGCTGGCTTAATGACATGATCACATCTAAGATGTTTGGCACAAAAAACTTGTGGTGAATGATGGAGGGAAGTCTTGCCAGCCTCTTCGCTGACTTTGTTACAGACAAGTGTTGCTAGTCCACTGTGCTTACCAGTTATGGCAGGTTACCAATTACAGAAATTGTTTCCATGGTAATCGAATGCTACTAAGAACAACAACAACAAAACGAAGCAAATAAATTTCTTTCCCTTGTTTTGCATTTAAGCCTCTGAAGGTGAAGTAATTGGATAACAATAAAACGTCATCAATTTTTGCCTTCATTTGACGTACAGCACAAAACTTCGACTTTGATTATAAATACATGTGTAATGTCATAACAAAAATAATACATCAGTTATATAATTATTTATGATAAATTTTTGAAAAATAAAATATCGTATATTTTAATCAAATCTACAGGTTTCAATTACTACATATATATATATATCAATATACCATTCACTTTCACACACATATGCTCCCCTTCTCTCTCCATCTCTCTGCCCCCCTCTTTCCATCCATCTCCCTCTCTCAATCCCCCTCCCTTCTGCCTCTTTCTCTTAATCATTGTCATCTGGGGCACGTGACCTGGGGAAACAGCTGTTTTAGATAGCCTTACATATGAACTCTCTAGTGTGAGAAGTCTCGTTTGTATAAACACCAACTACAGTTGTATACACGTGGTTTCACAACTTGCCTGAGACGCGTACATGTGTTCTCACATCTTGGACAGATCTGGGCACGTGAAGTAGACGTTATTTGAAAAAAAATTGTTTGGTGCATTGACTTGTTTACAAGAGAGACGGCTGAACTATATTATTTAAATGGATTTTTACTCCTTTGTGTGCTAATTATCACGTTCAACTTGACTAAATTTGAGTTTCAGTTTAAACCCAACTCCACATCAGTACTTGACATACACAAATAATTTTTTTTTAATTAAAAAAAAAGAATTAGTCTAGCCCTGGCTCAAAGGCGGCCTTATGCCTAGGGTAAAGGGTGAGTAAGGTCTTAATTCTAGAAATCACAGAAAAAAATATATATGACGCGTATTTGTGTGATCCCTTTACACGTCCCATTTCCCCACCAGAGTATAAAGCCGAGTGACCCTGTCTATATTCGATACCCTCTACACATCCTCACTCTACGAGTTTCAGTCAAAGTGCTGACAGTGTTCTCGTGGCTCAGTCTGTCTGTTGAATACTTCGTTAACGCGTTTCCTCCCTTTACCTGTTGTTTTTCCAAGCGCAGCTGTTCCAGTCTGTGGACTGGGTTGGTTGGGGGTGTGGGGCGCTGCATGTGGACCGGAGGGGGGGGGGTGGTAATGACATGTGGGAAGCAGGTTATCTGTCTCCCCCCACCCCGTGGTTTCTGAATGGCGGAGGAGAAGGGTGTGGGGGGGGGGATTCTTGTGTTTTTCACCAGGCGATGTACAGGTTGGCGGGATGGATACCAACGAAAACAACCGAAAATATCAACAGAATAATAATAATAATAATAATAATAGTAATAGCATTAATAATAATATTAATAATCAATATACATAATTCGCAATGTATGTCCATTCGTCTGTCCCGTCCGTCTGTCCCGTGACGCTACTAATTTTAGAAAGTAGCGCACCAAATTACTGAACCAAAAAATAAATATTTTCAAACGTCTGCATAGCATTATTCAATAGGGAAATAAATGAATAAAATAAAAATAAATAAAATAAATGAAAGTTCTGTAATTACGTTTATAAATCCCTTAAATTAACTTCACCGCCGTTTCTCTCTCTCTTTCTCTCTCTCTCTCTCTCTCTCTCTCTCTCTCTCTCTCTCCTCTCTCTCTGTCTTGGGTGGGCTGAAAAAAACAAAAGTAAAAAAAGGACACACTTCCCGTGATGCTCTCGAGCTGAAATTTTGCACATGTACTCGTGTCACCTAACAATGCATCGTATCAAAATTTCAGAAATCGATCAAACGTACCGTAATTAAATTAATGCAATTTTAGTTTATCTCTATACAACATATGTAATTAAAGTTCACAGTTATTGTTATTGTTTTTCTTCCACGTGCCAGTTAAGTTAAAGCGTTGACGCCACCCGTCGATGTAACCCCCCCCCCTTTTTTCTCCCGTTTTTTTTAAACACAGGGGAGATAATTCGGTTTCAGTCTGTAAATGTTTGTCGTGGTTGAAAGTAATCAATACTGTAAGTTATGTCTCATACATAAGGGATTTATAGTCAAAAACTTTGTTTTTACGGGGTTGTTTAATTTTTTTATCTGATTTGTATTTATTTTGAAAACTTCCGTCATTTTTGACGGGTGATACACTAGTAATAATAATAATAAAAAAGAAATGGTCTTATTTACGAATATTTTAAAACTGTCTACAATAACCACCAGAGGTCATTCGTTGCCTTGCAGTGGACCTTCCCACCTCAATTTGTAACCACTCCTAAGCAACGTTTCCTTTAAGCTGCGCGGCCGCGCAGATATCTGACTGACGCCGTCGCTGCAGTTAAGAATTACCGTGCAGCAAAGTTGGTAAAATATTGCATAAAATTGGTTGCTGTGTAGATTTGTATAATTTTTTTTCCTGTGCACACGAACCAACGAACCAGCGAACATTATAGGAAACCTTGCTCCCTGTTGTCCGAAATCGCTGAATCTTACTCAAACCGATGACTGTACATGAGTACAGGTCTTGGTGAGGATACAAGAACCTCAACTCGAACAACTTTTTGATGTCCCAACGAGTTAAAAGTTGCTCCATTGACACACTGCGACGACAATAAAAGTGTTCATCATACGTAAATCATCTGTGATCTCAACATTTGCTACTGTCTACCGGATTTCGGCCTCCGGAAAATCCGGAATCCGTCCATTTTTACAAATTCGGCCCCGGCTCCATTTGATTCATAAAGCCGGCAGCCGGTAGAGCCATAAAAAAATATATATGTAATAACTCCGGCTCCAGCCGGATTTCACTTCATATATCCGACTATTTCAAAAATTTGAATCCGGTACAACCCTACTGTTAACTCTATCTTTGCACCCCTCCCTAATGTCTGATTAAGGTGCCAAGTTGTAGGCCTACCCAACCCTAAATGATGATAGAATCTCCCATGACCGTGAGTCACTAGTTACTTCCACTTACCCTCGAGGGATCTCAATCTTTCATCTCAAAGTGACCCACTTCATGTCCTATTAATCGTTACTAAGGGGTATCGCCGCATGCATGTCTTTACCACTGATTAGACCCAGTGCTGGATTTACCTATTTGCTAAACAAGCTAGAGCTTAGGGCCCCCGCCTTCTTGGGGCCGCCCGGAATTTGTTTTACATATTTGTCACTGAGATAGAATATCGGGACTTCAAAAGGGCCCCGATATCTCAAATAGCTTAGGGTCCCATCAAGTGTAAATCCGGCCTTGATTAGACCACTGAGTTAAAGTAGACAGTGTCTGAGTTTCACACCATCTATGCAACCTGTCTACATTGTGCTGAGTTTGTGAACATTTTTGGTGGCCTACTTCTAAGAGTAAAAGTGAAAAGCGAATTGAATGCTTTTAGATATATTTATGTTACTATTTGTATGTGAAGCTCTGTGAGTCCCTGCTGCTTGTACTACGATATATAAATAATCACATTATTTGAACTATCATTAATATAAGTCTAGATTAATAAAAGTCTAGATTAATAAAAGTCTAGATTAATAAAAGTCTAGATTAATAAAAGTCTAGATTAATAAAAGTCTAGATTAAAAAAGTCTAGATTAATAAAAGTCTAGATTAATTTCCAGTGTTCAAAACACCATCTACCCCCTCCCACACACTTTTTAAAAAAAAAGCTGTTTGAAGTCACGTGACTAGAGTTGAAAGGTCCAGGCGGGTTTGATCTCAGAGAGGTGACTTCTGAGTAGGAGAAAAATTCAAACTTCCTGGAGAAATTCTTTGTGCACCTCTCCGCCCCCTCATTACACTTCAACTTCACAAGGTCTCAGACTGACCCCAAATTAGCGGCTGGTATCGGAAATGAGGTGGCCGTGCCCGGGGGGGGGGAGGAGGGAGTGGAATGTTGATCAAAACTCTTGCTGTCTGAACATCCACCTCACCCCTTCCCCACAACCAGACCCACAAGGTGTGGCTGACATTTGGAGGTCAACTTCACATATTTATGTCATTGCCATTTAGAAGACAAAAAAACAAAAACAAACAAACTTTTAAGGGAAGTAAGGCAGAAGGAAGTAAGATTATCCCCAAGAATTATGCTTATATAAAAGTAATACATCAGTCAGGGAAGGGCAAGGTTTTGTCTCGAGATACAATTTTTTTTTCTTTAAATTTGAAATGAAATTTTCGAAAGAAAAAAAAAGATTTGATTTTGAAAGGTTGGCGGAAGAAAAAAAATATTTGGTTTCAATCAACTCTAGATGCGCCCCTGAGAAAAATGAAATTACACGTTTGACATTAGATTAGATTCAGATGCGCATTAAAAAATAGTATCTAATAGTAATATATTTTTTCAGTGCATCACTTTAAAGAAACGTTGAAATTTACTCAAACTTTCTTTAGTTTTCAGCGATTCAGGGCTTGACAGCAACGCATGCGCACATGATAGTAAGAAATAATGATAACAGATGATTAGTTACTATCTTGTATACACTATCATTGAATGTATGGTAATGAGTGTTCATTATACATCATTTACCACAACTTAACTCCATTACATGACATACTGTACATACTCCTCCGAATTGATATGTCCGGTAAAACACCAAATGGTCAATTGGCATGTAATCAATAGGACTGTGGTCAGTCTTGTCCAGATTGACCATGTGATTATCCTCAGCTTCACGAGCCACGGCACACGTGACCCAAGCTTGTCGCCCAAGCGTGTCACACCGGTCTGTCTGCCCCCCCCCCACACCCTCCTAATCTCTTGTTGTTTGGATTTCACAGATGGTGCGAGACAGCCCACCAAGCACCACTGACCACCGAGTCGCCATGCTGCCGGACATCGCGCCGGTGTCAACAAGTGGGATCATTAAACAAAGACAAACACGGACAACGTTGAAGGTACTGACCCCTGGACTGTACCCGTGATAAAAGCCACGACTCTGGACTAGGCACGAGCAAAGTGTGAATAAGACCACAGTGAATCTATGAGTATTTCAAAAAGTGATCGTTTCATTTTGTTTTAAATCTTACAACGTACATGTGATTGATTTCGATCGTGACAGTTTGGAAATGGATATTCCAACAATTCAAGTTCAGAGTTCTGACTGTAACCTTCTCAGTAAATACACGGACCCCATCGATCTGTCCAACGCTTGTCGCGCTTTCTACCAGTCGAGGCTAGAGATAACCAGACAGATGAAGGACAGGTGGAGGACCGGTCAGTTCGGGGAGGGAAGTGATGACGTGAAAGACGGAGTGAACCGGACCAGCAGGCGTGCTGGGAGTGAAGAGACCAGGAAGAAGAACTCACTCGATGTGGCCATAGAGCGTTTGAGACACGAGATGGTATGTACCCTAATTACATGTAATTGTATTTACACAGAATACATCGATTATTTTTTATCGTAGTTTAAAAATTATTAAGACCCTGGGTAACTAAACACAAGATATTCTCTAGCTCGTTTTATTATCTGCCCTTGTTTTTTTTTGTCGCTTTATTCTCTGCTATTGTTTTTTTGTTTCACACAATGTTTCTTGGGAATGTTTATGGAAATCTAATTGCAATAACCTTATAGCAGTGCCAGGTATCCACATACCTTGTTTGATTTCCATCTACCTGACCTAATCGCAGTCTCAGTCCTTCATTATTATACACAGGTAAAGCACAATTTGTAATGGACAGGGCATGTCAACAACATGAGTATGAGTGGGGTCGCTAAAAAGATAACATACATCTCTGTATAGTTAGAACTAGAACATTTACGTGGCTATTTCATTTTTCGTCAGGGTCTAAACACATTAATTAGTTTGCGTTATTTATCACTTCATCATTCAATACGTAGTCAACCAATTATTTTCTATTGTATTATTTCATTATCCAGGAGAGCCCCTACACCTGTTTTAACACCTATACATAATAACAATCTATGGACATATGAAATAGATTACAGAGAGAGAGAGAGATTAATATAATATAATGAAATATTCGGTGCCGGTCCGCTTTATCATTTGAAATAGATGCTAGTTTTGAACAGGTCCGTACATTAAACATTAAATAAAACAACCCCGTAAAAACATTGACAATAAATCCCTTATAGATGAGACAGAAATTAAAGTATTGAATATGTTCCAACGCGACAAACATTTACAGCCTGAAACTGAGTCAATTCCACCTGCTAAAACACTAGATGTGTTCACCGATGGCTGGCGTGAAGTCAAGTGACTCGTAAAATGTAAATAATAGCGACTTCTACATATAGTTTTATATAGATAAACTAAAAATGCATTAATTTAATTACGGTACGTTCGATCGATATGAAATTTTGATACGATGCATTGTTAGGTGACATGGGTCCATGTGCCAAATTTCAGCTCGATGGCATCACGGGAAGTGGGTCATTTTTTACTTTTGTTTTTCCGCCTGCCCGACGACGAACGACTGAGAGAGACGGCGGTGAAGTTAATATAAGGGATTTAATAAAACAAACCCGTAAAAACAAAGTTTTTGACTATAAATCCCTTATATATGAGACATAACTAAAAGTATTGATTATGTCCATACGCGACAAACATTTACAGACTGAATCAGTCTTAACACTCCTTTGCTTTTAACCCCGGGGGGGGGGTGGTGGGAGAGGGGAAAGGTCTTGTCACCGATCGCTGGACCGAGCTCAGCATGACGCGTAAAATTTAAACAAAAGCACGCTGGTACACCTGGTTAAAACACGAGATGTGTTCACCGATGGCCCGTCGTGAAGTCAATTGATCCGTAAAATGTAAACAATAGCGACCGCTACATATAGTTTATATAGATAAACTAAAATGCATTAATTTTATAACTGTACGTTCGATCGATCTGAAATTTTGATACGATGCATTGTTAGGTGACACGGTCCGTGTGCCAAATTTCAGCTCGATGGCATCACGGGAAGTGGGTCATTTTTGACTTTTGTTTTTCCGCCCGCCTGTCCGACAAGGAACGACAGAGACAGCGGTGAAGTTAATATAAGGGATTTTAAAATAGACCTTTAAGATTTCTTTACCAGCATTCAGAACTTGCCGCCTGCTGATGTAAAGAAACTTGAACGTAGAAAAAAATAATCAACATTATTAAAATTGACTTTTTTACACGCATAATCGTAGAGTTATCCATTGACTATTAATATCTTATATTATCATTGATATAAATGAGGCCAAACATTTGACACCTTTTATCTTCAAGCACATTTTTAGCAAACAATTCATAGTTCCAGTCCTTGATGATGAAAAGTACAGGTGAAGTAAAGTAGTTACCGCCCACGACCATCTAGACCAGTGAAGACAAATGATTATTCTTTCCAAAATCGTTGGATGACAAGTAACATAACTAACCGAATTCGCCAAATGTTGAAGGGCTGTAGGTCATGTTGGGGCTCATTTCAATACCACGTCTGTACAAGGAAAATAGTGCACCGGACCCTGGTGCAATGAAAAAACTCCTGCCGGTCCGCCATACTAAAAAGTTTGAGAAGCACTGTTCTAGGTGGTTTATAAGGTCGTTTGACTTGGTGTTCTATATGGTCAGTAATTTGTATTCTATATGGTCAGTAATTTGTGTTCTAGGTAGACTATTAGTCAGTGGTCTATGTGGACCAGGATCTTGGTGGTCCTTGTGGTCTGTCTAACGTGCTAGTTGCATGTTGGTCCCACGTTCATGACCTTATATCTCAATGTTTCGTTCTACGACCTTTGAACTCATGTTTCAGGCATGTCTGATGGAGCAAGACTTGTGTCTCATGAAGCAGCTGTTGACACTCAACGAGGAGATCGAAGACCTCAAGTGGAGGAAGCGTCACGTCTGGAATATGTCGTCATCATTCTACAGCTCGGACATGATCCAATCAGCTTCTTCCCTTGGCAAAGTCGATGACGTCGTAAGAATCATTTCAAAAATAATCTCTAAACTCTAAAATATAACCTTGTAATTTATGTATACGATTAATCTAATTTTGATTAATTAAAATGGGTGATCATAATGTTTAAATGATCCCCCCTCCCCGTCTGGCTACAAAAAGACACACCAAGACACACCACTTCTTTATGGTATGGGTTGGAACCAGTGGGAGAGACCCCGTGAAAAAACAAGAACGTCACCTTAAAGATATTTTATATATTTGTTTGTATGTTATCAATGTCGATCATTTTCATTTAAAATTGCGTGTCACTTATCAGACAGTTGGCAATTACGTTTTCCTTTTATTTATTTTTATTACTTAAAAGATTGAGAACTTTTTTTTATTGGTAATAGTAAAAATTTGGATGCCTTTTGTTTAAAGAAATGAGTGAGACTAGTATTTTATAATTAGATTTAAATATCAAATAATTATTAAATACTACTTCCGTTGTTGATTAACATCTATAGGGATTTCCCAAACCTCATCTCGGGGAGTAAAACAAATACTCTGTAAGCAATTTTATACACTGGTGAGTCAGAGAAAAATATTTCCAACTGGATGCTTCTCAGGTGTGTAATTATGGAAGACTCAATTCGCAGGTAGACCCGCACATTAAACTGTCAGCAAATATTGTCCTTAGAGATCTTATGCTGTTCTTTCTTCAATTTTAATATTCCATTCATATTAGAGATATTTAAGATAAATTAAATTTAAATGAAAAAAATACTTTGTTTTCTTTCCCCAGCAGCCGACCCTCAAGTTCTCCACGCCGTCCAGCTTGTCTCTGCAGCTTGAAGGAATCTCAACTCGGTTTTCAGTATACAACGATGACGACCCGAATGGAACTTTTAACAGAAAAACTCGTGCCTTGAAGAACTACGCTGCACTCAGAAACAGCCCTGTTCCCATGATGTCACCGTTAGCCTCAAACAGCCCGGCTTTCCCCGGTGCCAACCATGCCGGCTTTCACATGTCAGACGACAAAACGAACTCCAAGGTCAAGGTGAGAACGAGTCTTTTCATTGACCCCAAAGCTGATCACGTGAACGGCTCCAGTGTTTCCAGTAGCATCTCAAAAACTGAAGCCGCCCTCACACAGGGTCAGACCAGTGCAGTGAACTACGATAGCATCAGTTCACAGCACCAAAACCTAGCTAAGGGAATTCCCAAAGGCAAGTGTAATTGTGAACCTAGCGTCAATGGAAGTGAAACAAAGCCATTACCCACGCTGAGAAGACAGAACGCCGCGATTCTCAAAACAGATATGGACTCACAGGACTCTGGTATACACGACTGCAATGGGGGATCACTGTAAACAGTGACATAAGAGATGTTGTTGGATTTTGAGGATGTTGGTGAAAACTTGTCAGATTGATAGATGATTCGGTGCATCAGGAGCTGGAACACAACTTGGCAATATAATCATACTCAAGGGAACATGCTAAAATGTGGCACGTGTCTATGCAACATTAATATTATATGAGTCAAACAAAATCTAGCACGTGTAAATCTTCTATGCTTTTGTATATGTATAGTGATACAATCTCTTTATGTGTGTATGAAGTCAATAATCTGGGATATATGAAATTTGTGTAAATGCTAGAAGTTTATATTCTAAAGATAAATGGAATGTGTGCTTGTTTGTGGTTCGAATGTGTGTTTGTTTGTTGTTCGTTTGCTTGAGATAAATAAAAGATGTCTTTAAGTTTATGTTTGTATGAAGTTCATATTGAAGGATGAATGACATTTCCTATGTGCCATTCACATCATCACTAATTTATCAGTGAGAACCAATTATAAAATAAAATTGCTCTGATAATTTAATAATATAAATATTTTGTTACGTACAATAAACCGATTTACATTTGCTTAGTGTTACAATAATGTTTGTCCCATAATTTGTTTTGTTTATACTCGAACAAATAGACTGACTTACGAGGTAATCAGTTGAAGTAAAAACGATTGATGACTGTCGTAGTTGTGTCGATTTTATATGTGCACCCAACTTCCAGTCTATAATACCCCAACGAGCAGACCTACAGGGCACCATGGACACTTCCAGTCTATCATACCCCAACGAGCAGACCTACAGGGCACCATGGACGTACATTTTGTTTACAGGAGCCATGAAGATCAGAATATTGATCTTGGGCCTAAATAAACAGAAGAACACAACCTGCCACATTACATTCAGTTGTTGACAGAAGAACACAACCTGCCACATTACATTCACTTGTTGACAGAAGACACAACCTGCCACATTACATCACTGTGACAGAAGAACACAACCTGCACATTACATTCACTGTTGACAGAGAACACAACTGCCACATTACATCAGTTGTGACAGAGAACACAACTGCCACATTACATCAGTTGTGACAGAAGAACACAACCTGCCACATTACATTCAGTTGTGACAGAAGACACAACCTGCCACATTACATTCAGTGTTGACAGAAGAACACAACCTGCCACATTACATTCAGTGTGACAGAGAACACAACCTGCCACATTACATTCAGTTGTGACAGAGAACACAACCTGCCACATTACATCAGTGTTGACAGAAGAACACAACCTGCCACATTACATTCACTTGTTGACAGAAGAACAGAACCTGCCATATTACATTCAGTTGTTGACAGAAGAACAGAACCTGCACATTATATCAGTTGACAGAAGAACAGAACCTGCACATTACATTCAGTTGTTGACAGAAGAACAGAACCTGCCACATTATATTCAGTTGTTGACACAGTATCCACAGGAAGAGTTTCTTAACAGAAAATGAATGTACATTTATTGCCCCCCTTACTTCACAGATCCATATCCGCATCCATTGTCATATCCGCATCCATTGTCATATCCGCATCCATTGTCATATCTGCATCCATTGTCATATCCGCATCCATTGTCATATCCGCATCCATTGTCATATCCGCATCCGTTGTCATATCCGCATCCGTTGTCATATCCGCATCCATTGTCATATCCGCATCCATTGTCATATCCGCATCCATTGTCATATCCGCACCCATTGTCATATCCGCACCCATGTCATATCCGCATCCCATTGTCATATCCGCATCCATTTTAATATCTACGGGTAATATAGATGCTGTCACAAGAGAGGATTTTATTATATGTTCATGGATTTTGTTAAATTCTTGGATAGCTTATCAACGACAATATTTTTATCGTTGCCAAATTTGGACGTTTTTTACTGGGGTCCTTGGCAAAATTAATGCCTCCCCAGTTCCGCCTCATTTCTCTCAGTTGTTTAACTAATCCTTCATGTCGCTCACTTCACTCACCAAGATATAGAGGCCGTCAGTTAGTATGACACTCACCACGATATAGAGGCCGTCAGTTAGTATGACACTCACCACGATATAGAGGCCGTCAGTTAGTATGACACTCACCAAGATATAGAGGCCGTCAGTTAGTATGACACTCACCAAGATATAGAGGCCGTCAGTTAGTATGACACTCACCAAGATATAGAGGCCGTCAGTTAGTATGACACTCACCAAGATATAGAGGCCGTCAGTTAGTATGACAGCTAAACATTTGGACTCTCTCTTCCCAAGGACGAGTACTTGAGTTAGACACTGCAATGCGTACATAATATACATTGTGCAATGCTTACATATACAACATATTAGATACTCTGTGCAATGCGTACGTATACAACATATTAGATATTCTGTGCAATGTGTACGTATGCAACATATTAGATACTCTATGCAATGTGTACGTATGCAACATATTAGATACTCTGTGCAATGTGTACGTATGCAACACGTTAGATACGCTGTGGTGAAGAAGAATTTGAACAGGAAGTTGATAAACATACTAAGTCTAACATTTTATTTCCTGTAGGCGCTGTGAAGGAAATAAATTTGTTAGATTGAAAAATTGTACGAAATTATTTAATGAACTTAAGGAATTAAACATATAATGAGCTATTAATATAACATTAAAACACACATAAATGTAAGTAAAGAAGTAAGAAAAAAACAACTATAGATAAATATTTTAAAGTTATCTCGTATATGTATATATTGCAATGAGTATAATGTGTTGTAGGCATATACAACATGCTGCCCTAACTTATACAACACAATAAACTAGTCATCCGATCTATTCATTGACACACAGTTATGACATGACATGTTGAACAAATGCTGATCCAGATTTTCACCACTGTTTAATTTGCCAAACGGCTAAGCAGAATTCACTCTATGGTTGAGTATCAAACTGTGGGCCGTGTGAACAGGTCAAACACAACATTTCATACATGTTGTATACATTATTATTCTGCGCGAAGGATTTATTCAAAATTTAAATCCATTTCGCTGTAATTGTAATTATCATTTTTTTCTCTTTTTATTTACTAAAGTTGTCGTGGTGTTAAAACATATAAATACTCAAGAAGTTCTATAAATATATCCCCACCATTAAATGACTAGGTCTCTAGTTACCCGGTGCCATGGAAATCCCCCTTTGATATGAGGCATTGAACACTTTATAGTGGTCTACTTGATGTTAGTTGAATTTGAAGTACATGTACATGTAGTTAGCAGTATTTGAAGTACATGTACATGTAGTTAGAAGTATGTTCAGTGTGTTTAAATGAATGTTTTAAACATGGTAAGCTATCAAAGGTGAAGTCATTGCCTTGAAATATAATTGTTATCTGCCTTGTGGAAGACTGCCTGTAATTCTCCCAGTCATTTTCAAATTCATTTATTCTGAGGTCTGTATTAAATTTTAAAAAAATATTTTTCTTTACAGTATAAGAAATTAAAATTAAAAAAAAAGACACATGTGTCTACAAATAAACAGCTTAATGTGTTTGGCAAAGAAGAATTTCAACAGCAGTCCGATATACTGAAATAAAAATAGGTTTTAGAAAATGTGTACGAAATAAATGTACAAATAAAAATGTGAGGTGTGAGTTGTTACAAATGTGAGGTGTTTGATATTACAAATGTGAGGTGTTTGATATTACATATGTGAGGTGTTTGATATTACAAATGTGAGGTGTTTGATATTACAAATGTGAGGTGTTTGATATTACAAATGTGAGGGGTTTGATATTACAAATGTGAGGTGTTTGATATTACAAATGTGAGGTGTTTGATATTACAAATGTGAGGTGTTTGATATTACAAATGTGAGGTGTTTGATATTACAAATGTGAGGTGTTTGATATTACAAATGTGAGGTGTTTGATATTACAAATGTGAGGTGTTTGATATTACAAATGTGAGGTGTTTGATATTACAAATGTGAGGGGTTTGATATTACAAATGTGAGGTGTTTGATATTACAAATGTGATGTTTTTGATATTACAAATGTGAGGTGTTTGATATTACAAATGTGAGGTGTTTGATATTACAAATGTGAGGTGTTTGATATTACAAATGTGAGGTGTTTGATATTACAAATGTGAGGTGTTTGATATTACAAATGTGAGGTGTTTGATATTACAAATGTGAGGTGTTTGATATTACAAATGTGAGGTGTGAATTTACAAATGTGAGGTGTGTGTTGTAACAAATGTGAGGCGTGTGTTGTAACAAATGTGAGGCGTGTGTTGTAACAAATGTGAGGTGTGATGTTACAAATGTGAAGTGTGTTGTTACAAACGAAATGCTTAGGAAGTTAGAATGTGAGGTGTAATGTTACAAATATGAGGTGGTTGTTGTAACAAGTTTGAGGTGTGTTTTATAGATGTTAGATGTGTTGTTACATTTATGAGGCGTTTTTACAAATTTCAGGCGTGTTGAAATAAGTTTTAGGCATGCTAAAAATGTGAGGCGTTTTGTTACAGTATTGAGGCGTGTTTTGAGCAATAGGAGGCGTCTAAAGACCAACGCGAGGCGTCTAAAGACCAACGCGAGGCGTCAAAAGACCAACGCGTGGTGTGTAAAAGAAAGAAATGATTTGGTTGACTACGTGCTGAAAGGTTACTTGGCTGGAAGACATCACAATCCCTTGTGTTACTGTCAGGGACAGAATGTCTGCTGTAAGCAAGTCATGGGGAGTCGATTGTCGTGTTTACATCCCTTGATGGCGTTGGTAGGCAGGCCATTAGAGATTGTGAGACTGACTGTACAATGAAACACATTGATTCGATGAAACATCGA
Organism: Ampullaceana balthica; assembly: GCA_944989445.1. Classification (NCBI taxonomy): domain Eukaryota; kingdom Metazoa; phylum Mollusca; class Gastropoda; family Lymnaeidae; genus Ampullaceana; species Ampullaceana balthica. Next base: position 37,722 of record CALYLW010001019.1, on the reverse strand, counting down.
GCTGTAATATTGTTTGTGTGGGCGCGTGCAGGATTGGAGTTTATGCAAGTAGCTAAGAAAAGTTAAGTTAATCAATCTTATTCACCTACAGCTTTGAAATAAACTTAAAATAAAATAGACTTTTATTGTTATGAATTACAAATTAAATACGTTAGGTTCAATTTAAAATTCACAAATGAATGACGTCATCAATATATGTCAAGATTTTGAGATACGTCACAGTCAGGTAATGACAAGTTCTTTAGCTTCGTCCTGTCACGACTTAACTAAGCCACGAATTTAATTAATCCATAATTTGAATCATCGATAACTTTTAACTTTTAACTCAGTCCTGTCTTTAACTCAGTCCTGTCTTTAACTCAGTCATGTCTTTAACTCAGTCATGTCTTTAACTCAGTCATGTCTTTAACTCAGTCATGTCTTTAACTAAGTCCTGTCTTTAACTCAGTCCTGTCTTTAACTCAGTCATGTCTTTAACTCAGTCATGTCTTTAACTCAGTCCTGTCTATAACTCAGTCATGTCTTTAACTCAGTCATGTCTTTAACTCAGTCATGTCTTTAACTCAGTCATGTCTTTGACTCAGTCATGTCTTTAACTCAGTCATGTCTTTAACTCAGTCATGTCTTTAACTCAGTCATGTCTTTAACTCAGTCCTGCCTTTAACTAAGTCCTGTCTTTAACTCAGTCCTTGCTTTAACTCAGCTGTCAATGATATATCTGAGCCGGGACTTTTCTTTACCATTTCTCTCCCTCCCGCTATATCTCCCCGTCTTCCTCTAATCTCGCCTCCATCGCTCCCCTTCTCTCCCTCATCGCCCTCAGCCTTATTTCTATAGATGCAATGTTTCAAGACACGTAGTTCATAAAAACAGTTCTTCTTTTTGTACACGAAAAGACATGAACGATTGATGGCATTGATATCAGATTCATAGAGTTCATATCCCGGATTGACCTTCACCTTCCTAACATTAACTATCATGTCAATCATGCAAATCGATTCGTGTCTTTCATGTTAATTGGCATTATGGGTCAAACCTTTAGATCCTAACATTTCTGTGTCGGGCCAAACCTCTAGATCCTAACATTGCTCTGTCGGACCAAACCTTTCTAACATTGCTGTGTACCCAAGTCTTTCAAAATATAAAAGACTTGATACGAATGACAGAAGTTTTCTTTATTACCCGAACAATGTTTTTTAAAAAAATTGACCTTGATTTTTTTCTTTATGCAAAGTCTTTCTTTATGCGTTTTTGAATATTATTATGTCTATAATAATAAATATATATTTATAAACTGTATGAACGACAGAGGTCAAAAGGACAATGTTTCTTGGTTGACATAGAAGACCTTCAAATGTTATATGTGTTCTTTAATTCACAGAGAGTTTTTAATCAATCGAGTCCCCAAGAGCTCAACAAATTGATTCATTACAGACACACAAAACTGCAATATAACACATAGATTTGATACAGACACATGAAACAGCAATATAACACATAGATTTGATACAGACACACGAAACAGCAATATAACACATAGATGTGATACAGACACACGAAACAGCAATATAACACATAGATGTAATACAGACACAGGACACGGTAATAAAACACACATATGCAATTTAGATAAAACACAATACAGCAACACATTCACACAACACATACGTACAACTAAAAAACGCAACACAATAAAGAAATACAGTACGTTAACACAACATAATTTTTTTTTAAAAAGGAAAAAAAATTTTTTGACTATAAATCCTTTATTTACGAGACATAACTAAAAGTATCTTCATTATAATACGCATCGCATGACAATCCAAAAATTCAAAATTGTAGTTATGTCTCATATATAAAGGTTTTATAGTGGAAAAAAAAACTACTACAGTCAGCCTGCTAAATTTTAGCTCGATTTGAACAAGGGGAAAGGGTTATAACAACCTGTTTAATATAGTGCGCACCGCGAGACAGACTAGCAATTATTAGCATTTACATTTACAGATCGGGAATATATTTTAAAAAAGTATCGTCAATATAATACGCATCGCGCCGCGCAACAGGAAAGTATTATAAAGGTTGTTCAATATAATACGCACCGCGACACTCTAGCACAAAAATTAACATGCTACATAGAGATAAATAGAGATAATCCAAAAATTCGTTAATTTCAATACAGTACATTCGATCGATTTGAAATTTGGATAGATCATTTTTATCGTCGGCATGAATCTGCCTTCAAAAAAAGTGGGTTAAAAACTGCTCTAAATATTTTCGGCACACAAACAATCAAGGTATCAATCAAGCAGACGCCACGAGTTAATATAAAGGATTTAAAAACAATACACAGAAAGAAAAGAAAAAAAAATTAATAAAACAACACAAAAACACATTACAATGCAGCACACTCTCAGAAAATAGAAACCCAAAATGAGTTCAGAGTTACTGGCTGTATCTAGTTGGAATATACTCGTATACTCAAACTCAAAAGCGTTGATCCGCAATTTCAAATTTACAAGAAATATGAAATTATCGTTAAACACGGAACATTTTCAACTTTCTATGGTCATCTAGCTATAAGTCAATTTTACAAAGCCATATATTTACGTCTCTGTTAATAACGTATTCGAATTGTTTCCCATAAGAAACTAAGACATCAAATAGCGGCTTTGCTAATAACTATGTAGAATTTGGTACCGTTATAAATCAAAACAAAGCCATGGATATTAGCTGGTACCTTCAGACCAGAACAATAGAGTTTACTTATGAAAAACAATATCCATATTATGTGTACCATACATATATTAAATATAACATACATCACATTTGCATGAAATAAATATTTAACCTTATATCTCCCATATATCTTATACCTTAAGATATAACTTACATTATATGTATACATTTCAAGATTAAATACATAGAAAATTGTAATTGATTTTACATACATTATGCATGTAAATGTATTTATGAGAGTACTATATATGAGTAAATAAATAATACCCAGTGATGAAATTTATTCATTCGATTTGATTTATTTACCCATAGATATTACAAGCAATAAACCTGTATTATGTATACTTTTAGATATAACATGATAAATTCATACTAATAGCACCTTTATATTTTAAATACAGTAAATATTTCAATAAATAATACCCAGTGATACAATTTATTCATTCCATATGATTTATTTACCCATAGATATTACAAGCAATAAACCTGTATTATGTATACTTTTAGATATAACATGATAAATTCATACTAATAGCACCTTTATATTTTAAATACAGTAAATATTTCAATATATCCTTAGATGTTATATACATTTATAAATGAACTCTTAGGTTCTTGACATAGGTACCCTTACATGTTAAATATTTTATACTTCATATATATGTGATGTAAGAGATGACACAAACTTGTCTATGTTATAGATGGGGAATGCACGAGAGGCGGATTTGTTTTAGTGATAAATGGGCGATAGATAACTTGACGTCGCCTTGCTACTCTGGGCATCTGAGGTTATTTCTATCAACTTGATAGTGGTGAAGTTTGAGATCAATAGCAATGCGTCATACTAGGGACGTTATACACTCACGTCGTCATACTAGGGACGTTATACACTCACATCGTCATACTAGGGATGTTATACACTCACGTCGTCATACTAGGGACGTTATACACTCACATCGTCATACTAGGGATGTTATACACTCACGTCGTCATACTAGGGACGTTATACACTCACATCGTCATACTAGGGATGTTATACACTCACGTCGTCATACTAGGGACGTTATACACTCACATCGTCATACTAGGGACGTTATACACTCACATCGTCATACTAGGGATGTTATACACTCACGTCGTCATACTAGGGACGTTATACACTCACATCGTCATACTAGGGACGTTATACACTCACATCGTCATACTAGGGACGTTATACACTCACGTCGTCATACTAGGGACGTTATACACTCACGACGTCATACTAGGGATGTTATACACTCACGACGTCATACTAGGGACGTTATACACTCACGACGTCATACTAGGGACGTTATACACTCACGACGTCATACTAGGGACGTTATACACTCACATCGTCATACTAGGGACGTTATACACTCACGTCGTCATACTAGGGACGTTATACACTCACGACGTCATACTAGGGATGTTATACACTCACGACGTCATACTAGGGACGTTATACACTCACGACGTCATACTAGGGACGTTATACACTCACATCGTTATACTAGGGACGTTATACACTCACGTCGTCATACTAGGGACGTTATACACTCACATCGTCATACTAGGGACGTTATACACTCACGTCATCATACTAGGGACGTTATACACTCACATCGTCACACTAGGGACGTTATACACTCACATCGTTATACTAGGGGCGTTATACACTCATGTCACCATACTAGGGACGTTATACACTCACGTCACCATACTAGGGACGTTATACACTCACGTCACCATACTAAGGACGTTATACACTCACGACGTCATACTAGGGACGTTATACACTCACATCGTTATACTAGGGGCGTTATACACTCATGTCACCATACTAGGGACGTTATACACTCACGTCACCATACTAGGGACGTTATACACTCACGTCACCATACTAGGGACGTTATACACTCACGTCGTCACACTAGGGACGTTATACACTCACGTCGTCATACTAGGGACGTTATACACTCACATCGTTATACTAGGGGCGTTATACACTCATGTCACCATACTAGGGACGTTATACACTCACGTCACCATACTAGGGACGTTATACACTCACGTCACCATACTAGGGACGTTATACACTCACGTCGTCATACTAGGGACGTTATACACTCACGTCACCATACTAGGGACGTTATACACTCACGACGTCATACTAGGGACGTTATACACTCACGTCGTCACACTAGGGACGTTATACACTCACGTCGTCATACTAGGGACGTTATACACTCACATCGTCACACTAGGGACGTTATACACTCGCGTCATCATACTAGGGACGTTATACACTCACGTCGTCACACTAGGGACGTTATACACTCACATCGTTATACTAGGGACGTTATACACTCACATCGTTATATTAGGGACGTTATACACTCACGTCACCATACTAGGGACGTTATACACTCACGTCACCATACTAGGGACGTTATACACTCACATCGTCACACTAGGGACGTTATACACTCACGTCACCATACTAGGGACGTTATACACTCACGTCGTCACACTAGGGACGTTATACACTCACATCGTTATATTAGGGACGTTATACACTCACGTCACCATACTAGGGACGTTATACACTCACGTCACCATACTAGGGACGTTATACACTCACGTCGTCATACTAGGGACGTTATACACTCACGTCACCATACTAGGGACGTTATACACTCACGTCGTCAGACTAGGGACGTTATACACTCGCGTCATCATACTAGGGGCGTTATACACTCACGTCACCATACTAGGGACTTTATACACTCACGTCATCATACTAGGGACGTTATACTCTCGCGTCCAAACTCTTGTGTTAGACACATCATTTCTTGACACACGTGTTAAGCAAACATCATCTCTTGACACACGTGTTAAGCAAACATCCTTTCTTGACACATGTGTTAAGCAAACATCATCTCTTGACACACGTGTTAAACAAACATCATTTCTTGACACACGTGTTAAAAAACATCATTTCTTGTCACGTTTTAAACAAACATCGTTTCTTGACACACGTGTTAAACAAACATCGTTTCTTGACAGGAAGCCCTGTTATATCAGCAGACAAAAGGTAAAAATGGTCAATAATTAGTCACGTTATAATAACACAAACTTATTACAGCTCATGACATTCGCATTTTTTATATTTTTAAAAGTATTTTGTAAACTAAAATTCTTGAGTTGCATCGTCCTCTTCATTGACTATTGCAACACATTCATCAGTGGCGTATCTGAGTTAGTGCCGCCCGGGATAGAAAATAAATTAGCATCTTACCAAAATGCCATACATTAATATAATAATATTTAGACCCTAGAAAATTCTTGCTTTAACAAAAAATAGAAAAAGAACTAATATTATTCGACTTTCTTCTGAATAATGAATAAATAAATGCATAATATGTGGGAATATTTCACATGGATTTTTAGCTCTAATTTATCTATGGATTGCAATAGACCTTTCACATATATAAGATAGACTTTACTTTAACAGCTTGCCGGCCATTTTAATACTAATCATAAAAGGAATCAGAGTTTCCAACTGTTGCCAAAAAACACAAACTCTCACACACACCCATTCACACACACACTCTCTCATACACACACATTCACACATACACACACTATCTCTCTCACACACACATTCACACACACACACACACACTCACACACACATATTGACACACACACACACACTCTCTCACACAAACACAAACATTCACTCATACACACACTCTCACACACGCACATTCACACGCACACACACTCTCTCACACACACATTCACACACACACACTATCTCACACACACATTCACACGCACACACACTCTCTATCACACTCATTCACTCACCATCACTCTCTCTCTCTCACACACACACATTCACACACACACACTATCTCACACACACATTCACACGCACACACACTCTCTATCACACTCATTCACTCACCATCACTCTCTCTCTCTCACACACACACATTCACACATACAAACACTCCTACACACACATATTCACACGCACACACACTCTCTCTCACACACACATTAACACACAAACACTCTCTAACACACACATTCACACATATACACTCTCTCTCACACACACACACATTCACACATACACAAACTCTCACACAAACACACATTCACACGCACACACACTCTCTAACACACACATTCACACACACACACACTCACACACACATTCACACATATACACTTTCTCTCTCACACACACATTCATAAAAACTCTCTCACACACACTCTCTCTCACACAAACATATTCACACACACATTCACACACACACACATACACTCTCTCTCTCTCACACACATTCACACACACACCTCTCTCTCACACATACGCACATTCACACGCACACATACTCTCTCTCACACATACGCACATTCACACACACATACACTCTCTCTTACACACACATTCACACATACACACACTCTCTCTCTCTCTCTCTCACACACACACATTCACACGCACACACACTATCTAACACACACATTCGCACACACACACATTCACACACACACACACTCTCTCACACACACACATTCACACACAGACACATTCACACACACACACATTCACACACACATTCACACACACACATTCACACACACATTCACACACACACACATTCACACACACACATTCACACACACATTCACACACACACACATTCACACAAACACACTTTCTCACACACATATTCACACACACACATTCACCAACAGTAACACACACACACATTCACACACACATTCACACACACATTCACACACACACATTCACACACACACACATTCACACAAACACACTTTCTCACACACATATTCACACACACATTCACCAACAGTAACACACACACACATTCACACACACATTCACACACACACACACATTCACACAAACACACTTTCTCACACACATATTCACACACACATTCACCAACAGTAACACACACACACACATTCACACACACACACTCTCTCACGCACACACACACACATACACTCTCTCTCACACACACATATTCACACACACACATTGCTTACTTTTCATTTCTACAAATTGCCGAGGACGTATCAGCTTAAGGAAATTTATTATTTATACATTTGAGTTTCGTCCTATTGTAAAAGTATAGATTTAGTTTTTGATTCTCATTCTATTTATTTACATCAGTGTGTTCTAAAGTCTAAAGAATTTCAGAGTTTGTTTTTTGATATATTAAAGTTTTTGAATTTAGAGCTTAACTTTTCTGATCATTTTGTTTTGTCAGTACATTGAAACAGCCTGATGTAAGAAAATGTTGTAATCGTCTTTCAGAATTTTCTATGATTTATAATACGATTATATGATGTGCAGTTTAAATTTTTATTCCAATAAGATTTAATGTGTTCAAAACTTGAGCTGGAAGATTAAATATATTTTCTGACTTAATAGTTACTGAACCGAACATTTTGATTTGTAGTTGTGAATGTTGTGAATGTTGTGAATGTTGTGAATGTTGTGAACGTTGTGAATGTTGTGAATGTTGTGAATGTTGTGTCTGAGGGTTTGCCTTATAATAATGTTAAAACGACTAAATATTTTTCAGTTCTATTGGTGATGGAATCAACAAACTACAAGAATCGCGAGTTGCTTGAATTGTAACCCAGTTCTTTGTAGGATCAAATTCTTTCAACTCCCACTTAGATGTCTTATATTTAGCGAAATGTCAATACAAATAATTTTATAATTGATTCATATTGTGAATTAAAAAGCATACTACATTTACAAAAACTGTTTTATGTATAAAACATATAATGAAAGGTTATATATATCAAACTGACAGTTGCATTGTGGGAGGTGGGTTGGCGAGCACAGAGTGAACTTAAAGGTAGTGTGCTGGAGTTCCCTCCCATGTCGACTCTTATGTCCTGTCAAACTAGATCCATCAAGTGAAGTGATGTTATTAGCGATGTTATAACGGCTACATTATGTCTGGGACCCAGTTCATCCTGCTGTAAGAATCTCAGGTCTTGAAATTTTGCCCCGCGAAGTACATGTAATAGACATTTTGTCCAAAAAGTCCAATGAAATGTATTACACTCTATAAAGAAACAATTTTGTAAGATTTCAGTATTCGTTCACACTCACAAAATCTTCGAGAGAGCTAATGTTGACAGTGACATATGTTGCCGTTTGGAAGGTATTTGTCATCTGGCGAAAATTGCATATTTGTTTAACGTTAAAATATTATTTTAGATCATTCTATTGTTGTGTCTTGACTGATTATATAGCCTACCGCTGTCTCGTAACGTCGACGGATTCATCCACAGGGTATCATTCATCCACTGATGTATCCAGGACTACAAGGGAACATTGGACGTCATGTTTTAAATTGTTTTACTGTGATCCCCATTAATTCCATTGGATTTTCTGCTCATAGACTCAAGATGTCATGAACCAACTAAGTCATGAACCCATGATGTCATGAACCCACAAAGTCATGAACCCATGATGACATGAACCAACTAAGTCATGAACCCATGATGTCATGAACCAACAAAGTCATGAACCCATGATGTCATGAACCAACTAAGTCATGAACCCATGATGACATGAACCAACTAAGTCATGAACCCATGATGTCATGAACCCACAAAGTCAGGAACCCATGATGTCATGAACCAACAAAGTCATGAACCCATGATGTCATGAACCCACAAAGTCATGAACCCATGATGACATGAACCAACTAAGTCATGAACCCATGATGTCATGAACCAACAAAGTCATGAACCCATGATGTCATGAACCAACTAAGTCATGAACCCATGATGTCATGAACCAACAAAGTCATGAACCCATGATGTCATGAACCAACAAAGTCATGAACCCATGATGTCATGAACCCACAAAGTCATGAACCCATGATGTCATGAACCAACAAAGTCATGAACCCATGATGTCATGAACATACAAAGTCATGAACCCATGATGTCATGAACCTACAATGTCATGAACCCATGATGTCATGAATCTACAATGTCATGAACCCACAAAGTCATGAACCCATGATGTCATGAATCTACAAAGTCATGAACCCATGATGTCATGAACCTACAATGTCATGAACCCATGATGTCATGAACCTACAATGTCATGAACCCATGATGTCATGAACCTACAATGTCATGAACCCATGATGTCATGAACCTACAATGTCATGAACCCACAAAGTCATGAACCCATGATGTCATGAACCTACAATGTCATGAACCCATGATGTCATGAACCTACAATGTCATGAACCCATGATGTCATGAACCTACAATGTCATGAACCCATGATGTCATGAACCTACAATGTCATAAACCCATGATGTCATGAACCTACAATGTCATGAACCCATGATGTCATGAACCTACAATGTCATGAACCTACAAAGTCATGAACCCATGATGTCATGAACCTACAAAGTCATGAACCCATGATGTCATGAACCCATGATGTCATGAACCTACAATGTCATGAACCCACAAAGTCATGAACCCATGATGTCATGAACCTACAATGTCATGAACCCACAAAGTCATGAACCCATGATGTCATGAACCTACAATGTCATGAACCTACAAAGTCATGAACCCATGATGTCATGAACCTACAAAGTCATGAACCCATTTTTTCATGAACCCATGATGTCATGAACCTACAATGTCATGAACCCACAAAGTCATGAACCCATGATGTCATGAACCTACAATGTCATGAACCCACTAAGTCATGAACCCATGATGTCATGAACCTACAATGTCATGAACCCACTAAGTCATGAACCCATGATGTCATGAACCTACAATGTCATGAACCCATGATGTCATGAACCCATGATGTCATGAACCCATGATGTCATGAACCTACAATGTCATGAACCCACAAAGTCATGAACCCATTGAACAGTAAATAAACAGTAGAATTGGCAAGGCACCTGCCACAATGGCTAAATTAAATAAATGGGTCTGACAAAACACCAAGTTAACAGAGAAGACCAAACTGTGTATCTACTGGTCCTGCGTCATTAGTACACTGCTATACGGGAGCGAGACATGGACCACATACATCCCAAGAGCGCAAACTTAATAGCTTCCAGTTCAGATGCCTGCGTCGCATCCTTGGCATTAAATGGCAAGACAAGTGCCTAATACTGAGGTCCTAATGCGTGCCAAGACTCAAAGCATGTTCTCAATCCTTAGTGAAAGACGCCTGAGATGGCTAGGACATGTTAAAAGAATGAGCACTGGCCGCATCTCCAAGGACATCCTATATGGGAAACTGGCATCGGGAAAGAGGAAGACAGGTCGCCCACGTCTGCGATTTAAAGATATCTGTCAAAGAGACATGAAAGCAGCCAGAATACGCACAAGCGACTGGGAGTGTAAGGCAGAAGACCGATCTACGAAACGCACATTTGTAAAAGAGGGCGTCATAGTAGCCGAGGAGCGAAGGATGGAGGAGGCTACAGAAAGAAGAGCTAGGAGAAAGGCCAAAACATTGGGAAGCACAGAACTCGTGTGTAAAGGCTGTGGAAAAGATTGTCACTCAAGGATAGCGGAAGAAATGCAAACCAACTCAACGGTGATGCACCATCGTCTAGCGAGACGGAAGGATGCCGATTACGATTATGATATCATGAACCCATAATGCCATGAACCCACAATGCCATGAACCCATGGTGCCATATACCCATGATGCCATGAACCCATGATGCCATGAACCCATGATGCCATGAACCAATAATGCCATGAACCCATGGTGCCATATACCCATGATGCCATGAACCCATGATGCCATGAACCCATGATGCCATGAACCAATAATGCCATGAACCCATGGTGCCATATACCCATGATGCCATGAACCAATAATGCCATGAACCCATGATGCCATGAACCCATAATGTCATGAACCCATGATGCCATGAACCCATAATACCATGAACCCATAATGTCATGAACCCATGATGCCATGAACCCATGATGCCATGAACCCATAATGTCATGAACCCATGATGCCATGAACCAATAATGCCATGAACCCATGGTGCCATATACCCATGATGCCATTAACCCATGATGCCATGAACCCATGATGCCATGAACCAATAATGCCATGAACCCATAATGTCATGAACCCATAATGTCATGAACCCATAATGTCATGAACCCATGATGCCATGAACCCATAATGCCATGAACCCATAATGTCATGAACCCATGATGCCATGAACCCATAATGCCATGAACCCATAATGTCATGAACCCATAATGCCATGAACCCATAATGCCATGAACCCATAATGTCATGAACCCATAATGCCATGAACCCATAATGCCATGAACCCATAATGTCATGAACCCATGATGCCATGAACCAATAATGCCATGAACCCATGGTGCCATATACCCATGATGCCATTAACCCATGATGCCATGAACCCATGATGCCATGAACCAATAATGCCATGAACCCATAATGCCATGAACCCATAATGTCATGAACCCATAATGTCATGAACCCATAATGCCATGAACCCATGATGTCATGAACCCATGATGCCATGAACCCATAATGCCATGAACCCATAATGCCATGAACCCATAATGCCATGAACCCATGATGTCATGAACCCATGATGCCATGAACCCATAATGCCATGAACCCATAATGCCATGAACCCATAATGCCATAAACCCATAATGCCATGAACCCATGATGCCATAAACCCATGATGCCATGAACCCACGATATATATAAAGAAGACAGCCTTTCACTTTTGAGATGGCATGATGTCTCAGTATCAGGCTGGTCCATTCACATTGGATACTTCTCACTTTTATTCAATTTAATACACACAATCAGTCCCATTGGTAATGTTAAATTTTATCGGGATGCAAAGATCGGGATAATGAATATTGGTGTTGTCATGTGATGGAAACATTGAAATGACGAATGAATGGTGGTCAGCAGAAAATATGAATCATATAAGACTGCCTATTTCATTCATTAGAAAAAAATGTGTACTTAACTAATACTCTAAACGCAATGAATCACTTTGCGCGTTAGTTTAGTTTCAATTTTAATTTGCCTGCGTCTTGAAGACCTTACCTTCATTTCCGTTGTCAGTTTGGAACAAGCACGTTAAAAATATTTAAAGCTACAATTATAGCTTCTTCTCGAACATTTCAAAAATATTTTTACAATCTGCTGCTTTCCGTAATTAAAGACAACCCTTTTGAAAAAAAATCTAAAATATTTTATGTAGGGCTGTTAACGATTAATTTAAATTTAAATCGGTAACTTTTGAAAAATTAACAATTAATTAATCTTTAATTTCGATTAAAGCCAAACATTAAAATTTATGTCATAAGTAACACTTATTAAACGTTCTTGTTGAAAATCTAAATAACTGGAATGTCTCCTTTAAATGTCATCTTTTAATTAACTACACAAAAGACAAGTGTGTTGACATTATTTGGTTCAAGTGATGAGTGGGTCTAATTGACAATATAACCAGCCGAGCTGAACAATCATTTACATGGAGCTGAGGTAACTGATACTCACAACGGTCTTGGCAAGGAATGGCATTATCGGATATAGGTGTTCATTAAGTGTCCACCATTGTAGAGGGTTAATGGATTCAGGAACTTTCATCTCCATTTTGTAACACAGTAATTCATCAGAGGAGCTGTCATCATTTTCTGTCTCTGAGTCACACTCCATTACTGCCATTAGCTTAATATGCTTTTCATTTGGTTTTATAAGTAGGCGAAGTGTTAGAACCATGGTAAGTAAACTTTATTAACATTTTTAACATTCCCGTCAGTCAATAGTTAAAAACCAAAATGTTCGTGTAATCGTCAGGAAATTTTTTATCATTTATCCGTCGCAATTTTTTATTTTTTTTTACTTTTTGACTTCCAATAATTTTTAAGTGATGAGTCGATTAATTGTAAAAAAATAATGTAATCGTTAAAATTATTTAACGATTAATCGCGAAATTAATCGTTAATTTCCGCAGCCTTAACTTTATGTTACATTTGCACCATTATAAAACATTTCATTTCTATGTAACTGAAAAAAGAGTCTGTAGTTTGGAATAACTCTTGCGTAACAAGGGAGGAAATGTTAATTAGCATCATGAACACGAACTGAACTGCTAACAGATAAAAACGACATCTAAACTAAAGGAATGAAACAAAAACGTATTGTTAGAACTTATCAATTACAGACGCTCCTTCTCTACACAAGATTTTTGAGTTTTATAAAATTAAATCTCTGCATGGACAAGTAGAATATTTCCGTTATTCGTGCAACAATCTCGGAGTTCAATAGACGCCAATCTCAAAATATTCGCTTAGCCATCAATTATGCACAGACCTAAGATGACACTGTCATTTGACCCCCCGATCTTTCAACCCCAGGTCTAGACGCCGGAGTTAGGTTACATCAGTAACAGTTTTAGCCGTAGAGAGAAATAAAAAGATTTCAGTTAGAAAATCGTCTATCATATAAACTAGATCAGATGAGGTGAAATGGAAGACCCGTTGGCAAGCGAGGTAATTGTCGGTCTGAAAGAAAACATTTTTTTAAAAATATCTAGAAATTGTTTTTTTTTCTTTCTAGCTTTTGAGTCACATCGCTTACTGAGTTTTATCGAATCCATATCTGTTAATATTGCCGCAATTGAAATATTTTCACAAAAGCAATGATGGTTATCACAACAGAAATGAATATGTGTAGTTTACGTCACACATGGACGTGATGATACAGTAGTCTTTTCAAATGCACACTTAAAGAATTTTGCCTCTCAACTGCAAGTGGCGCGAAGAATGAACATCAGCAACAACAAGCAACAACAAGCAACAACAGCAACATCAGCAACAACAAGCAACAACTACACAAAATACTGCCGAATTAATTAAGTCTAAGATAACTTTCAAATTAAAAGGAAGTAAATAAAATTCTTTTTCGGAGCTGCAAAGATATTTTTAAAAGCCAGACTAAAAATTTCGTCATGTTGTAATAATGGTAATCATAAATCTTTATAAATATTCTAGTAAGGGCAATTTGAAAAAAATTTAAACTGAACCCAGGAAAGAAATAAATCATTGTGAGGATGTGGTGTTCAGAGCTTGTTGTGGAGATTTCAAAGGATACAGACGGAGGTAAAAAATGTTGGACAGTTTAAAAAAACAAACAAACTTTTTTCGTGTTTACAAATGGATTTTAAAAACGATGAAAACTAATTAGTGAAGTGAAAATATGTTGTACATAGTAATTGATAGTCTTAAAATATTGGACAACAGTAAAATTATTTTCAATTAATCCTGTTACAAATCCCTCGTAATTTTCACCTCCACAATGCATCTTACACTCCACCTCACAAACGCCCATCTTCACGCCCCTTAATCTTCTCCACGCCCCATAATCTTCTCCACGCCCCAAAATCTTCTCCACGCCACATAATCTTCTCCACGCCCCAAAATCTTCTCCACGCCCCATAATCTTCTCCACGCCCCATAATCTTCTCCACGCCCCATAATCTTCTCCACGCCCCATAATCTTCTCCACGCCCCATAATCTTCTAAACGCCCCATAATCTTCTCCACGCCCCATAATCTTCTCCACGCCACATAATCTTCTCCACGCCACATAATCTTCTCCACGCCACATAATCTTCTAAACGCCCCATAATCTTCTAAACGCTCCATAATCTTCTCCACGCCCCATAATCTTCTCCACGCCAATAATCTTCTAAACGCCCCATAATCTTCTCCACGCCCCATAATCTTCTCCACACCCCATACTCTTCTCCACGCCCCATAATCTTCTAAACGCCCCATAATCTCTCCACGCGACACATAATCTTCTCCACGCCACATAATCTTCTCCACGCCACATAATCTTCTAAACGCCCCATAATCTTCTAAACGCCCCATAATCTTCTCCACGCCCCATAATTTTCTCCACGTCTCTCCTCCACGCCTCCTCTCCACGCAGATTCCTTCCAGTCATGTTCCTCCATCCCCTCTTCCACCATACACACAGGAACTCTTCTCTGAAACAGATAAATAAAGTAATCAATATTTATGTTTGGATATTGCGCTAAATTCCTTCTAAGATATTCAATCTGATTTAGTCTTTAATTTGTTAAAACTCTATTGAACCAGATACTTTACACGTTCTCTCTGCAAACACTATAAAACCTGCAATCTATTTCAGTTAACTGTCTTTAATATGAAGTATTTGTAATTTAAAACTATTTGAGTGCAACTTAAGATGTCTCAAACAATATTTTTTTTCAAAAAAATCCGCCTACTATTAGGGCAATGTCACCAAAGTCAAAGAAAATAAGTTTAAGAATGGATTTAATTTTGGGATTCATTGTGTTGTGTCATTTAGATGTTGTGTCATTTAGATGTTGTGTCATTTAGATGTTGTGTCATTTAGATGTTGTGTCATTTAGATTTTGTGTCATTTAGATGTTGTGTCATTTAGATGTTGTGTCATTTAGATGTTGTGTCATTTAGATTTTGTGTCATTTAGATTTTGTGTCATTTAGATGTTGTGTCATTTAGATGTTGTGTCATTTAGATGTTGTGTCATTTAGATGTTGTGTCATTTAGATGTTGTGTCATTTAGATGTTGTGTCATTTAGATGTTGTGTCATTTAGATGTTGTGTCATTTAGATGTTGTGTCATTTAGATGTTGTGTCATTTAGATGTTGTGTCATTTAGATTTTGTGACACTTTAAAGTTTTACTTACATTTACGCTTATTTATATCTGAACAAGGTGATGTCTTAGTAACTCAGTTTCCACTTATGAAACAATTCAACAAGAAGACACAACAAGAAGTCACAACAAGAAGTCACAACAAGAAGACACAACTTGAAGACACAGCAAGAAGTCACAACAAGAAGTCACAACAAGAAGTCACAACAAGAAGACACAACTTGAAGACACAACAAGAAGACACAACAAGAAGTCACAACTTGAAGACACAACTTGAAGACAATAGTGAGGCTTCAAAGACATGTTTTATTTGTGTCTGTATTGATTCAATGTTCATAAATACAATAAAAATTCAGCATATATTCATTATTTTTACTATCACGGACATTCCTTTCATAATAATAAATCAAGGGTAGGACGACGTGTGAGAGAGTCAAGGAAACACACATTTCATAAACTTATTCTGTGACGATATAGTTGTAAGGCACCAGGCAAACATTTTATCTCATCTACAGTCTACAGGAAAGTCTTGACGTTTACCATAATTTTAAACATTTGCGCGGCAAAGAATCATAAGACGTGGCACATCAGCTGCCGTGGTTAGAATAAACCCGTGAAAACTCTACTCTAGTGTTTATATATTCCTGTGGTCAATAATGTTGTATTAGGTGGTACAAAGACATGAAACAAAATAACACACATCTAGTGCTTTATAGATGTTTCAGAAACGAAAAATACATAAATTGGCACATAAATTTTAGCGGTTCATTTAAGTGGTCCAAAGATTAAAATGTTTGATAAAAAATCTACATCAAAATTTTGAATATTCTTTTCCTTCACGGTGGTCGAGTGGCATGCGCGCTCGGCTGGCGTACCAATGGTCACGGGTTCAATTCCATGTGAAGGAAAGGATTTGTTCCCGGGGCATAGGGTATCCCTGAGTCCACACAGCTCCGAATGGGTATCTAACACTAGTTAGGGAAATTAAGGCGGCTGGGTTATGCGTAGCCTTTGAACCCTGCATCTCTTGCCAACAGACCGGGCTGGTCTGTGGACGCAATTATCTGTATAGAAGGAGCGTCTGTATAGATAAGACAAGACAAGATTTTAACTGATTATATTTTTGATAAAAATAACTCGGAATTAATGAAAGACTGTTTTGTGTTGATATTTCTATATTTTTTAAAATATTATTTTAAAAAAAAATCTATAAGAACATGTTTTTAACACTAAATAATAAAGTAATTTATCTTTCTTTTACCTTAAATACCATTTACTTGACTTTATTATAAATGATAGGGACGTACATTTCAATGCAAAATAGGACAAAAATAATATGTGACACACAAGGAAATAAATATTATAAATTTAATATAATCAATATGTATCGAAGACTTATACATTAAAGAAACATTTGGTGCACCTTAGACATACATTAGACAAACACGACTTACATTAATAATACATGGGACACGTACAAAGGCAGACATTGAGCATAAATCACACACACAAAAGGAACCACAATTGGACATACATCAGACACACATATTGACAAACCTTGGACATGCCTATGACACACACAGACACATCTTGGACACACATGAGGCGTAAAATGACACCCGTGACATTCTTCAGTGACACATTTGACACTCTTATGACACAGATATTTAGCACACACAAAGATGACACAATGGTTCTATACGTTACACATACTGTGTACACACTGGCTATATGTGGTACACAGACTGTGTACGCATTGGCTATATGTGGTACACAGACTGCACACACTGGCCATACATAAGAAAAACATTGTGTACCACCCAGCAAGAGTCAGTTCTTTAGTTCAGAGCGGAATAATTGTAGTTTCAGATTATTTGTCATGAAACAAGTTAACTAATAGTGTTCAATGCTCCTCTAAGGTTTATTGGTCAGTGTGCAAAATAAAAAAAAACTCGTGTGCCAAGTTGCACACCATCCATATTTTGTGCAAAATTGTATACACACACAAACACAGATATTATATTTTCCTTATCAAAATTTGATGTGCGGTAATTCTAAACTGCTGCGCGGCGTCGGTCAGATAGCTGCGTGGTCCCTCTGCTGAAACGGAACATTGATAGTGTGACATATCAGAAGACACTTTTGTCTAAATGACTATAATAGTCGTTATAACTTGACTAAGTCTTGGTAGCTGTTTTGAGTTTACAGTATCCCTTACTTAGACCTCCGTACCTGCTAGCGGTAATTTACAAACAAAACTCAAAAATTACTTAATAAATAAACAGTCCAAGTTCATTGTAAATTTATGTTAGTAAGAGGTAGATGGAAAATTGTGTTTAAAAAATCGTGTACAATTCACATTTTCTTAGCTTTTTAAAATATAAAATCTCAATAATATTATGGAATGATGTAGCTGACATGTGGGAAGGTGCCTTCATAGTCAGATGTCCTCTAGGTTATGTGGAACTCTCATAGTCAGATGTCCTCTAGGTTATGTGGAACTCTCATAGTCAGATGTCCTCTAGGTTATGTGGAACTCTCATAGTCAGATGTCCTCTAGGTTATGTGGAACTCTCATAGTCAAATGTCGTCTAGGTTATGTGGAACTCTCATAGTCAGATGTCCTCTAGGTTATGTGGAACTCTCATAGTCAAATGTCCTCTAGGTTATGTGGAACTCTCATAGTCAGATGTCCTCTAGGTTATGTGGAACTCTCATAGTCAGATGTCTTCTAGGTTATGTGGAACTCTCTCAGACCGAGCCCAGATTTTGCGGCCGTATCGTAGACTGCCCACGGGGGACACGTCCAGTTCTTCTTCACCCCCAACACGTATCTGTTCTGTCACCGGACTCAGGCGAACGGTGCCGGTCCTGACCATGGATGTCCGAAAGTCCGAGGCATAGTAACAGCTCATGTTGTTGGAGCGGCTGGCCCGGTGGAGTCTGTTTTCGCCGCCTCGTCGGGCAGACTTTGAGCAGCAGACGCAGATGGCGTCTCTGAAGCCGCGCCGGAAGTGACGCGACATGAAGCCGTAGACGAGTGGGTTAAGGCTTGAGTTGAGATAGGACAACAAGGACATCGCCATCCTCAGCGGCTTGAGGGGACCCACGTGGAGTTTGTCCAGGACATCGAAAGCTACCAGCAGGTTGTTGATGAGGATGGGGCCCCAGCAGATGACGAACAGAACCACTACAACTATCAGCATTCTGATCACCTGTGGGGAGGGGGGGGGAGAAAGAAAAAAATGGTTTAACCAACACATTGACACACATCATTACATCGGTAGGAATTTTGGGGAGGAAGTTTGTGGCCTCCGCCCAATGCGGCACATGTTTCTGTTTTGAAGATAGAAAATTTGAACTATATGAAGAGTTTTATTGTATTCGGGACACCACCCTTGACATCCCCACTGTTTTGCTATTCACATGTATAACACAACCTTGACTTGTTGGAACGAAAATGTGACAAATTTACAGTATGTCATTTGAAAGGATTATATTTACAGTATGGCATTTGAAAGGATTATATTTACAGTATGGCATTTGAAAGGATTATATTTACAGTATGGCATTTGAAAGGATTATATTTACAGTATGGCATTTGAAAGGATTATATTTACAGTATGGCATTTGAAAGGATTATATTTACAGTATGGCATTTGAAAGGATTATATTTACAGTATGGCATTTGAAAGGATTATATTTACTGTATAGCATTTGAAAGGATTATATTTACAGTATGGCATTTGAAAGGATTATATTTACAGTATGGCATTTGAAAGGATTATATTTACAGAATTCAAATACAGAATAAGATTCGACAGCCACATTATTATTTATTTTACAAAAAGTATTTATTGTTGTTTTTTCAAAATGAATATCTCTTTAACATTGTTGAATGTGCTAAATTTATCTGTATAAAAGTACCAGAACATTTTTTTAAACTCTTAAAGAAGGGTAAAAAGTAAAAACATAAAAAGTACTTGATTATTTTCATACTTAAATACAAAATATTTTTTTTATTTGGAAAAAAAAATAAGTTAAACATCATCTGTCGTTCAAATCAAATACAGTTAACTCACATCTATGGATGCACTTTACTCAATCTACGCATATTGTCTAACGATAGTTCTTTGACAATCAAGGTCTTACCTTCTACTAATCCATAAATTTAAATAATCGAGATAATGAAACAAATCACATGATAAACACTTTTTGAGTCTTATAAAATTACTAACAACCGAGATCACTTTAAAAATACAAAAATCCGATTTAGAAAATACTAATTAAAAATTTAACCGCCAAATAAACAACCAAATAACATAGACCTTAAAAACAAAGGGAACAAAACTAAGAGTAAAACAACAAAAAAGCAACCACTACATTAGCAAAAAAATAGCAGACACAGAGTTTGGGGGGGGGTGCTATTAAGAAATTTAAAAATAACGCTCAAAACAACAACAAACTACTTCCTGGGTTACTTTCCAGCTGATTTAAACTTAACCTGACTAATGCAAAGTAAACACTTTACAAACTAAAGAACTTCCTCAAGGGATTAAAATTTAACAAAAAAGATAACGTATTTCCTTTATCCAATGGGAAAATGTTTTACAAAAATATGAAGGCGTTGGCGAATGTGAGAAAAACACTTGTAGCAATTTATTTAGAGATTACTAGGAGAGCCCTGCTGCCCACAGCACAATACCCAACAAGTCTCTAAAGGTCAAGGGGGGGGGACCGATTATTTAAATAAAAATTGAGAAATAGTTATTTTTATTTTTCCTAGAGTTAATGTCGTAAAAGGGTGGGGGAGGGGGGATACATTTTCTATTTCAAATTATCCAAGGTTGGTTACCCACAATAACCAATAGGGCAGGTCCACCAGAGTTACCTGATTAAAATGAGATTGGATCTTGGAAAAACGGAAAAGATTTTGTTTATATCGCTTTTTTACGGGTTGTTTTTAGTTTGATTGATTGTATATACAGTTTCTTGTATTTCTTGCAGTTGAAAATTGTTTTTAAGTTAAATGCAATCATTGCGATTGACTACAGCCATGTTATTAAAAAGAATTCTTTCATTTTCTAAATCTATTTGCCTTTAGTTGAAGTCCTGAATCCTGGATGGTCATTTTAATCGTAGGATTGAAATGAACTCTTCTAGAATTGGGCGCTTTGATGAAGTTTGTAAGTGAAATGGAATAACTGTGCGTAACATTTTGTTCTATAGAAATTATAGTATAGAAATTATAATGTAATGTCAATTATGTATATATTATGGCCCAAAGACATTATGACATCATGACTTTTAAAAATTACCCATTATTTTTCTATAGAAAATATGATACTATGTTATTTAGGAATTATATGAAATTATGTCCCAACAATTATATTCAGTACAATAAAATTATATTCTGTCCTATAGAAAGTATGACGATGTGTCCTATAGATATTTTTACGATATGTCCTATAGTAACAATTGTAAAAACAATACTAAAAAACGCCGCTATTTCTGGCTGAGGTACACACTGTCTCTTGATGTGAAACAGTCGGTGTCGTGGTGTAAAACAGTTGGTGTTGTTGTGGTGTAAAACAGTTGGTGTTGTTGTGGTGTAAAACAGTTGGTGTTGTTGTGGTGTAAAACAGTTGGTGTTGTTGTGGTGTAAAACAGTTGGTGTTGTTGTGGTATAAAACAGTTGGTGTTGTTGTGGTATAAAACTGTTGGTGTTGTTGTGGTATAAAACTGTTGGTGTTGTTGTGGTATAAAACAGTTGGTGTTGTTGTGGTGTAAAACAGTTGGTATTATGCTCACCAGACGGTTTATCACGTTTCCATTTAAGATGGTCCCTAGGGGGCTCGGGAGGGGTGGGGTATTTTTTACTCACTCTCTTGTTGTCATTGCTCCACTTTTTTCCCTCCCCCTCGCCCCTTTTTTTAGAAAATGAATATTATTCAACGAGTCTAGCCAATGACCTCCACAAAATGAAACGATTGCTGTTGTCCAAGGATCAAAAGTTTCCCACTCACCATCATTGCACGGAAATTAGAATTTTTCTCAGAGACTGTGGTCCAGATTTTGTTCTGTTTCCAGATGTTTAACAACGTGTTCGCATTGCCAGCTTGGATAATGTATTATCATTTAAACCTTAGCTATGTGTCGAAAAATTTTAAAGCAAGAATATTTGGCATGAAGCCAGCTGTTATTTATTCTAGTCATAAACACACAAAAACAAAAAACGTTGAAAAGAAAAGCCCCATGAAGATCAAAGCGACTCTGCTCACGTAATTTCCACTTGCAGTGCTCACTGAACCACGGGTTTATTGGTCTGGGCAGTGATAGCCACATGAGTCTCACATATACAATTATAGAAGTCACCCGAGTCAACATTTTCATCTTGTCCGCTCGAGCTTCAGCGGGTTGTTATTTGCCTGTAAGCCTGTAGATATTCGCTACGCGGTCTTATCGGGGGCCCAGACGCACGGCGTGAGCAGGCTTGGCCTTAACCTTGGTGGACATCTTTGCCAACATAGTTCCACACAAGCTCAAGTCTTGTAAATAATACTTTCCTTTAGCCAGGCGGAGTATTTTAGTCTCCTTATTACTCCATTTCCGTTGGTGAAAATAAAATAAAAAGAGTTCAATGATTACAAACGGTGGTCCTTTACATACGTCTGCTTCCGAATAAAGGAACTTAAATACTACTCAGTGATTCTTAACATAATTTTTTTGTTTTTTTAAAGACCATTAAAAAAAAATCTTCTAGAATCAGTTTCAAGAAGACCTGTCAAATATGAAGTCGTCAAAATAACCAGGCAAGAAATCGGTTAATAATTATAAAATCTATGTAATAAAAAGTTATGGAATATAAAAATAAATATTGAGTTCACAAATGAAATGAATGATAAAAATTGTGGCTGTGAACGCCTGGACGGCCTGACGTGACGTCACTGAACGACATGAATCAGATATTTGGATGTCAGCCAATGCCTACAAGATTCTTTTGTTTCCTATAACCCAATGAATGGAAATATGATGGACGGGCTCGGAACATGTATTTTATACTAATGGGGAGGTTATTATTTCAAAAGAAGATTATCGTAAAAAAAATATATAAATACATAAAAATAAATATACGAAAACACCTATGTGTTTGAGAGATTAGTGATGGTCACACATCTGGGTCTACAGTTTGACAGGGAGAGAACCTCTCTGTAAAGACGCTCTCTTCACCGCCACAGAACATGTGTATTATCACATTGACCCGATGGCCATGGCGATGTTATTTATCTTTCTTCTCTGTGGTAATCTCAACATTATCTAACCCAACATTCGTCAAACATGCCATCGAGCGAGGGGTGGGGGGTGGGGGGCTGTCGGGGGTGGGGGCACAATCTTTCCAATCACCTCCTCCCTTCTTCTGCGCATGGCAATGAGACCCTTCCTATTTAAAGTGTGCCACACCCGCTCCCCCTCCCCCCCCCCATTTTCATCTAACTTCTTTCCAGGAACATTTACATTATCGCTGTCTCTGCCATATTCTAATGGAATATGCGTGTCAAAATCTCTGTTCTTATATTGTGTAGAATTCTTTGAGCTCAAGTTTAATCTAGGCAGTTTAATTTAGCATCTTTGTATGTCCTGAATTAATTAGTTTTTTTCCCCTCCCTTTTTTGCTTGGCTGAATTTTTCAAAGAATCAAAAGGAGAAAGGAAAAATGGCTAATTATTACATGATTCAAGGATTCTCTCGACGAATATGATTTTCTTTTTAACGCGCTGCATTTTTTCTTTCCTAAAATAAAACAACAAATCTTTTATCGGGAATTTACTATTAGATTCCGTGAAATATGGTTTCTGTGTGAGGCCATCTCTAGAGCAGACATGTATCAGCTGGAGAATGGATTAATTAAATATAATACTAAAAAAAAATTTAACTTAAGCCATTTTCATTTTCAGCTAGCACTGAACAACATGTCCAGTATCGGCACTATCTCAATTAAATATGAGATGTATTACCTTGATGTGATTAGTAATGTTCTATCTCAATGTAATTGGTAATGTTCTATCTCAATGTAATTGGTAATGTTCTATCTCAATGTAATTGGTAATGTTCTATCTCAATGTAATTGGTAATGTTCTCTCTCAATGTAATTGGTAATGTTCTCTCTCAATGTAATTGGTAATGTTCTCTCAATGTATGTCTCTCAATGTAATTGGTAATGTTCTCTCTCAATGTAATTGGTAATGATCTCTCTCAATGTAATTGGTAATGTCCTCTCTTAATGTAACTGGTAATGTTCAATTTCCATGTAATTGGTAATGTTCTATCTCAATGTAATTGGTATGTTCTCTCTCAATGTAATTGGTAATGTTCTCTCTCAATGTAATTAGCAATGTTCTCTCTCAATGTAAATGGTAATGATCTCTCTCAATGTAAATGGTAATGTTCTCTCTCAATGTAAATGGTAATGTTCTCTCTCAATGTGATTGGTAATGTTCTATCTCAATGTAATTGGTAATGTTCTATCTCCATGTAATTGGTAATGTTCTCTCTCAATGTAATTGGTAATGTTCTATCTCAATGTAATTGGTAATGTTCTATCTCAATGTAATTGGTAATGTTCTATCTCAATGTAAATGGTAATGTTCTCTCTCAATGTGATCGTAGTGTTTTATCTGAAAGTCATCAAAGGTTTTGGTTCGACCAGAGCTTGAAATTCGGCCAGTTCCTGAATTGGCCGGCAATTTTGGAACATTGATCGTGGCATGCGGCCAATGTCCGGTGTATTAGAAATGACCAGAGAATATGAAACTTTAGCCAGCCTCTTCATGTAGTCCCGGTAAATCCTTTGCCAGCATTCCGGAAGCGAGTTTGTCATTCTGCACGAACAAACCGCTGAGATTGGAAATTCTGGGCACAGAAAAACAAACAAATCCCAACTAACATTCACATCTGTACACTCACTGCGCGATCACTGGGCACAGAAAAACAAACAAATCCCAACTAACATTCACATCTGTACAATCACTGCGCGATCACTGGGCACAGAAAAACAAACAAATCCCAACTAACATTCACATCTGTACAATCACTGCGCGGCGCCCAGACATGATGCCAGGGAACCATATACAATAAACAAACGGATAGCAGCAAATGTAGAAGTAATAAACTAAAATAAAATTCGAAATGCTACAAGTCTATTTGGTTCAACCAGTGATGATAAGATTGACGATTTACTTTTCTACTTTCCGGTAGTGTAGCGCCGATATAAAAATCGGCTTACTATGGGGGCGTGGTGGTCGAGTGGCAGCGCGCTCGACTGGCGTACCGATGGACACGGGTTCGAATCCATGTGATGGCAAGGATTTGTTCCCGGGGCCCAGGGCGTCCCTGAGTCACCCAGCTCCGAATGGGTAACTTACATTAGTTAGGCGGCTGGGTAATGCGTGGAACCCACAAAGCCGTGGCCTGTGAACGCTGCATCACTTGCCAACAGATCATCTGTCATGGTCTGTGGACACAATTATCTTCTGCATAGAAGGAGCGTCTGTATAGATAAGATAAGATAAAAAAGTGTTTGGATCATGTCCCGCAAGGCATTACTTCCGGTAATGCGATCCAAAAGAAAAAAGAACAACATGCATTTATGACATGTTGAAATAATGAAATAGTGAAATAATGAACAGGCGAATTATAAAAAAATTAAAAATGTAGGATTTTCCAAGGCCTTGTCACTGTGCAAAGCTTAGGTGTATTGAACCAATACACACGTGTAATACTTTGAGAATATTTTATTTTATTAAAACTGTATGTTGCCTTGAGACTTTCTGATGTCTAGACGTATACAACTGTAATTCGATATATTTTATTTCATTTATATTTTTTCAAGTTGAAATTGAATATCAAAATTATTTGGATCAATATATCAATTAGTGTTAAATCCCGCTAGATTTGGTTCATTTTTCAGTTTACTTTGTTCTTAGTTTACTTTGTTACGTATGAAACCCTATGACGGTACGAACCAACTTACGAACTGATGCAGTTATGTAAAAAAAAATGTATGTCACATGTAGAATTAATGCAAAATTATTTGTAATAATTTGTCTTATGTCAACTGTTTGTAAAGTTGTTGAATATCAACATGTTGAATAAAATATATGTTATAAAACAAGGTATGTATAGGCCGTTCTGTGACGTCTTGCCAGGCCTATTCATACCCTGTTTTAATAACATATATTTCTATTTATCTAAAAGCCTGATTGCAGTCTTACCCATATTTTGTCATGTGTCATATCAACATGTTGCATGTTATCTTGAGATATGATAACGTTGGCCATGTTTAAAGGTGGTGTATGTTAATTTTTTACGTCAACCGGCTGAAGATGTGTTCATTTTTGTATGTTAACTGGTTTTTTTTCGGCTGGATGTATGCTAATGTTTTTATGTTAACTGACACTTTGGCCTAAGGCGGTATTTTAACAGTTTGCGCGAACACAAACTTTTCTTACTGATCTCAGTTAGTTTGGCTGGTCTAAGATTCAAAGAGATCTCTCTAGAGACCTAAATGGAAGTTAGGTGAAGGCGACCTACCCCCGCTCCACTCACTTAAAAAATAACCCCGCTTAATGATTTCCTGGACTGTCTCAACGCCTGTCCACACAAAAAAGTCCTCCGTCTGCCCCCCCCCACACAAGTCTCCACCCACCCCATGCCTGACTTCAAATACAAAGTTTAATTACCCCAAGATGTGCGGCCCCTGGAAGGCAAAGCTCCTTTCAATGAATTGTGGTCGCTGGTCTTGGTTTGATGAACATTGTTATTACAGATGAGTCAGTCTCGTGGCTATCATTACTTAATACCTCGTGGAGGATTTACATTGTCATTTTATTTTAAACAGAGACTTTTAACACATGACACCCTCCCCCCCCCCTTTCACGACACCCCCTGGCGTTATGACGTCTTGTCAGATTGGTTTATTTAATTGATCAAAGTCAGGACTCTGATGTGTGTGATTCAAAGTCAGAATATTTGAAGGTTAAGGGTTCAGAAATTCCCTTAGGGTCCATCTTGGTTTAAAATAATCCTTTACAGAATTCTTTTGCGGAAGACATATTTCAAAATTTAATATGACTATAAAGCGTAGCTAGCAAGCCTACAGAAAAAAACTATAACCCCATAGAAAATGATATTTCTATTTCGAGAAAGTACAGGAGTGAATACCATAAACCAAACATATAGGGCTGCGCACTGTATCTCACCCTTATTCTTGCATTAACAAAAACAAGAAATATTAATGATCAAATTCGTTTTTATTTCCGCAACGAAAATTTCCACACCTCAACATTAACATAAAATATCTATTTTAAACAAAATTCTTTCTTTGTTCTCATCTTTTTTATATGTTTGAATGTCTAGTAACGGTCTTTTCTTCAGCATTTTGCTACACACTCATACTCTCATACTCTCATACTCTCATGCCCTCATACCCTCATGCCCTCATGCCCTCATGTCCTCATACCCTCACACTCTCATACCCGCACACTCTCATGCCCTCATACTCTCATATTCTCATACCCTCATACTCTCATACCCGCATACTCTCATGCCCTCATACCCTCATACTCTCATGCCCTCATATCTCATATCTCATACTCTCATGCCCTCATATCTCTCTCATATTCTCATACTCTCATACCCTCATACCCTCATACTCTCATACTCTCATACTCTCATACTCTCATGCCCTCATACCCTCATACCCTCATACTCTCATACCCTCATACTCTCATGCCCTCATACCCTCATACTCTCATACTCTCATACCCTCATACTCTCATACTCTCATACCCTCATACTCTCATACTCTCATACCCTCATACTCTCATACTCTCATACTCTCATACTCTCATACTCTCATACCCTCATACTCTCATACTCTCATACCCTCATACTCTCATACTCTCATACCCTCATACTCTCATACTCTCATACCCTCATACTCTCATACCCTCATACTCTCATACTCTCATACTCTCATACTCTCATACTCTCATACTCTCATACCCTCATACTCTCATACTCTCATACCCTCATACTCTCATACTCTCATACTCTCATACTCTCATACTCTCATACTCTCATACCCTCATACTCTCATACTCTCATACTCTCATACCCTCATACTCTCATACCCTCATACCCTCATACTCTCATACTCTCATACTCTCATACTCTCATACTCTCATACTCTCATACTCTCATACTCTCATACTCTCATACTCTCATACTCTCATACTCTCATACTCTCATACTCTCATACTCTCATACTCTCATACCCTCATACTCTCATACTCTCATACCCTCATACTCTCATACTCTCATACTCTCATACTCTCATACCCTCATACTCTCATACCCTCATACTCTCATACTCTCATACTCTCATACTCTCATACCCTCATACTCTCATACCCTCATACCCTCATACTCTCATACCCTCATACCCTCATACCCTCATACTCTCATACCCTCATACTCTCATACTCTCATACCCTCATACCCTCATACCCTCATACTCTCATACTCTCATACCCTCATACTCTCATACTCTCATACTCTCATACCCTCATACTCTCATACCCTCATACCCTCATACTCTCATACCCTCATACTCTCATACTCTCATACCCTCATACTCTCATACTCTCATACCCTCATACTCTCATACTCTCATACTCTCATACTCTCATACCCTCATACTCTCATACCCTCATACTCTCATACTCTCATACCCTCATACTCTCATACTCTCATACCCTCATACTCTCATACTCTCATACCCTCATACTCTCATACCCTCATACCCTCATACTCTCATACTCTCATACCCTCATACTCTCATACCCTCATACTCTCATACTCTCATACTCTCATACTCTCATACCCTCATACTCTCATACTCTCATACCCTCATACTCTCATACCCTCATACTCTCATACTCTCATACCCTCATACTCTCATACTCTCATACCCTCATACTCTCATACTCTCATACCCTCATACTCTCATACTCTCATACCCTCATACTCTCATACTCTCATACCCTCATACTCTCATACCCTCATACTCTCATACTCTCATACTCTCATACTCTCATACTCTCATACCCTCATACTCTCATACTCTCATACCCTCATACTCTCATACTCTCATACCCTCATACTCTCATACTCTCATACCCTCATACTCTCATACTCTCATACTCTCATACTCTCATACCCTCATACTCTCATACTCTCATACCCTCATACTCTCATACCCTCATACTCTCATACTCTCATACTCTCATACTCTCATACCCTCATACTCTCATACTCTCATACTCTCATACCCTCATACTCTCATACTCTCATACTCTCATACTCTCATACTCTCATACCCTCATACTCTCATACTCTCATACTCTCATACTCTCATACCCTCATACTCTCATACCCTCATACTCTCATACTCTCATACCCTCATACTCTCATACTCTCATACTCTCATACCCTCATACTCTCATACTCTCATACTCTCATACTCTCATACCCTCATACTCTCATACTCTCATACTCTCATACTCTCATACCCTCATACTCTCATACTCTCATACCCTCATACTCTCATACTCTCATACTCTCATACTCTCATACTCTCATACCCTCATACTCTCATACTCTCATACTCTCATACTCTCATACTCTCATACCCTCATACTCTCATACTCTCATACCCTCATACTCTCATACTCTCATACTCTCATACTCTCATACCCTCATACTCTCATACTCTCATACCCTCATACTCTCATACCCTCATACTCTCATACTCTCATACCCTCATACTCTCATACTCTCATACCCTCATACTCTCATACTCTCATACCCTCATACTCTCATACTCTCATACCCTCATACCCTCATACTCTCATACCCTCATATTCTCATACTCTCATACCCTCATACTCTCATACTCTCATACCCTCATATTCTCATACTCTCATACCCTCATACTCTCATACTCTCATACCCTCATACTCTCATACTCTCATACCCTCATACTCTCATACTCTCATACCCTCATATTCTCATACTCTCATACCCTCATACTCTCATACTCTCATACCCTCATATCTCATACTCTCATACCCTCATACTCTCATACTCTCATACTCTCATACCCTCATACTCTCATACTCTCATACCCTCATATTCTCATACTCTCATACCCTCATACTCTCATACCCTCATATTCTCATACTCTCATACCCTCATACTCTCATACCCTCATACTCTCATACTCTCATACCCTCATATTCTCATACTCTCATACTCTCATACCCTCATATCTCATACTCTCATACCCTCATACTCTCATACTCTCATATTCTCATACTCTCATACCCTCATACCCTCATACTCTCATACCCTCATATTCTCATACTCTCATACCCTCATATTCTCATACTCTCATACCCTCATACCCTCATATTCTCATACTCTCATACTCTCATACCCTCATACTCTTATACTCTCATACTCTCATACTCTCATACCCTCATACCCTCATACTCTCATACCCTCATATTCTCATACCCTCATACCCTCATATTCTCATACTCTCATACCCTCATATTCTCATACCCTCATATTCTCATACTCTCATACCCTCATATTCTCATACCCTCATACTCTCATACCTCATACTCTCATACCCTCATACTCTCATACTCTCATACTCTCATACTCTCATACTCTCATACCCTCATATTCTCATACTCTCATACCCTCATACTCTCATACTCTCATACCCTCATACTCTCATACCCTCATACTCTCATACCCTCATACTCTCATACCCTCATACTCTCATACCCTCATACTCTCATACCCTCATACCCTCATACTCTCATACCCTCATACTCTCATACCCTCATACTCTCATACTCTCATACTCTCATATTGTTTTTGCGGTAACTCAAAAGATCTTTTTTTTAAAAAATCATTTTAAAAACGTGCCCACCAAGTATTTATACATGTTTTCTAACTAGTATGACAAAAAGATAAAAAGAACACATTGCTACACTCTATAAAGAACACCTTGCTACACTCTATAACGAACACCTTGCTACAATCTATAAAGAACACCTTACTACACTCTATAAAGAACACCTTGCTACACAATATAAAGAACACCTTGCTACACAATATAAAGAACACCTTGCTACACAATATAAAGAACACCTTGCTACACTCTATAAAGAACACATTGCTACACTCTATAAAGAACACCTTGCTACACTCTATAAAGAACACCTTGCTACACAATATAAAGAACACCTTGCTACACAATATAAAGAACACCTTGCTACACAATATAAAGAACACCTTGCTACACTCTATAAAGAACACATTGCTACACTCTATAAAGAACACCTTGCTACACTCTATAAAGAACACCTTGCTACACTCTATAAAGAACACCTTGCTACACTCTATAAAGAACACCTTGCTACACAATATAAAGAACACCTTGCTACACTCTATAAAGAACACCTTGCTACACTCTAAAAAGAACACCTTGCTACACAATATAAAGAACACCTTGCTACACTCTATAAAGAACACCTTGCTACACTCTATAAAGAACACCTTGCTACACTCTATAAAGAACACCTTGCTACACAATTTAAAGAACACCTTGCTACACAATATAAAGAACACCTTGCTACACTCTATAAAGAACACCTTGCTACACAATATAAAGAACACCTTGCTACACTCTATAAAGAACACCTTGCTACACTCTAAAAAGAACACCTTGCTACACAATATAAAGAACACCTTGCTACACTCTATAAAGAAAACCTTGCTAGACTCTATAAAGAACACCTTGCTACACTCTATAAAGAAAACCTTGCTACACTCTATAAAGAACACCTTGCTAGAATCTATAAAGAACACCTTGCTACACTCTATAAAGAACACCTTGCTAAACTCTATAAAGAACACCTTGCTACACTCTATAAAGAACACCTTGCTACACTCTATAAAGAACACCTTGCTACACAATATAAAGAACACCTTGCTACACTCTATAAAGAACACCTTGCTACACTCTATAAAGAACACCTTGCTACACAATATAAAGAACACCTTGCTACACTCTATAAAGAACACCTTGCTACACTCTAAAAAGAACACCTTGCTACACAATATAAAGAACACCTTGCTACACTCTATAAAGAAAACCTTGCTAGACTCTATAAAGAACACCTTGCTACACTCTATAAAGAACACCTTGCTACACTCTATAAAGAACACCTTGCTACACTCTATAAAGAACACCTTGCTACACTCTATAAAGAACACCTTGCTAAACTCTATAAAGAACACCTTGCTACACTCTATAAAGAACACCTTGCTACACTCTATAAAGAACACCTTGCTACACAATATAAAGAACACCTTGCTACACTCTATAAAGAACACCTTGCTACACTCTATAAAGAACACCTTGCTACACAATATAAAGAACACCTTGCTACACAATATAAAGAACACCTTGCTACACAATATAAAGAACACATTGCTACACTCTATACAGAACACATTGCTACACTCTATAAAGAACACCTTGCTACACAATATAAAGAACACCTTGCTACACAATATAAAGAACACCATGCTACACAATATAAAGAACACCTTGCTACACTCTATAAAGAACACCTTGCTACACTCTATAAAGAACACCTTGCTACACAATATAAAGAACACCTTGCTACACAATATAAAGAACACCTTGCTACACTCTATAAAGAACACCTTGCTACACAATATAAAGAACACCTTGCTACACTCTATAAAGAACACCTTGCTACACTCTAAAAAGAACACCTTGCTACACAATATAAAGAACACCTTGCTACACTCTATAAAGAACACCTTGCTACACTCTATAAAGAACACCTTGCTACACTCTATAAAGAACACCTTGCTACACTCTATAAAGAACACCTTGCTAGACTCTATAAAGAACACCTTGCTACACTCTATAAAGAACACCTTGCTACACTCTATAAAGAACACCTTGCTACACTCTATAAAGAACACCTTGCTACAATCTATAAAGAACACCTTGCTACACAATATAAAGAACACCTTGCTACACAATATAAAGAACACCTTGCTACACAATATAAAGAACACATTGCTACACTCTATACAGAACACATTGCTACACTATATAAAGAACACCTTGCTACACAATATAAAGAACACCTTGCTACACAATATAAAGAACACCTTGCTACACAATATAAAGAACACATTGCTACACTCTATAAAGAACACCTTGCTACACTCTATAAAGAACACCTTGCTACACAATATAAAGAACACCTTGCTACACAATATAAAGAACACCTTGCTACACTCTATAAAGAACACCTTGCTACACAATATAAAGAACACCTTGCTACACTCTATAAAGAACACCTTGCTACACTCTATAATGAACACCTTGCTACACTCTATAAAGAACACCTTGCTACACTCTATAAAGAACACCTTGCTAGACTCTATAAAGAACACCTTGCTACACTCTATAAAGAACACCTTGCTACACTCTATAAAGAACACCTTGCTACACTCTATAAAGAACACCTTGCTACACTCTATAAAGAACACCTTGCTACACTCTATAAAGAACACCTTGCTACACAATATAAAGAACACCTTGCTACACAATATAAAGAACACCTTGCTACACAATATAAAGAACACATTGCTACACTCTATACAGAACACATTGCTACACAATATAAAGAACACATTGCTACACTCTATACAGAACACATTGCTACACTCTATAAAGAACACCTTGCTACATAATATAAAGAACACCTTGCTACACAATATAAAGAACACCTTGCTACACAATATAAAGAACACCTTGCAACACAATATAAAGAACACCTTGCTACTCTCTATAAAGAACACCTTGCTACACAATATAAAGAACACCTTGCTACACTCTATAAAGAACACCTTGCTACACAATATAAAGAACACCTTGCTACACAATATAAAGAACACATTGCTACACTCTATAAAGAACACCTTGCTACACTCTATAAAGAACACCTTGCTACACAATATAAAGAACACCTTGCTACACAATATAAAGAACACCTTGCTACACAATATAAAGAACACCTTGCTACACAATATAAAGAACACCTTGCTACACAATATAAAGAACACCTTGCTACACAATATAAAGAACACCTTGCTACACAATATAAAGAACACCTTGCTACACTCTATAAAGAACACCTTGCTACACTCTATAAAGAACACCTTGCTACACTCTATAAAGAACACCTTGCTACACTCTATAAAGAACACCTTGCTACACTCTATAAAGAACACCTTGCTACACAATATAAAGAACACCTTGCTACACAATATAAAGAATACCTTGCTACACAATATAAAGAACACCTTGCTACACAATATAAAGAACACCTTGCTACACAATATAAAGAACACCTTGCTACACAATATAAAGAACACCTTGCTACAATGCTATAAAAACAACTTTAAGACAATCAACTCTAACATTCCGTGTAAAACGTCATTAATACCTACCTTCATTTTCTCCTTATCCATCCTCTCCTTGTGCCTGGTGTGTAGCAAGTTGTTATCCGTGTGCGCACCTTTACTGGATATGGATTTAGTGCTACTGCATCTAGAGGAGTGGTTGGGGTAGCCAGGATAGGACATTGTCCCCCTGAAAGATAGTGACATTAGGGTAAGTAGGATAGGACATTGTCCTCCTGAAAGATAGTGACATTAGGGTAAGTAGGATAGGACATTGTCCCCCTGAAAGATAGTGACATTAGGG
Organism: Ampullaceana balthica; assembly: GCA_944989445.1. Taxonomy (NCBI): domain Eukaryota; kingdom Metazoa; phylum Mollusca; class Gastropoda; family Lymnaeidae; genus Ampullaceana; species Ampullaceana balthica. The sequence continues at coordinate 2,186 of CALYLW010001019.1, read as the reverse complement.
TAAGTAGGATAGGACATTGTCCTCCCTGAAAGATAGTGACATTAGGGTAAGTAGGATAGGACATTGTCCCCCTGAAAGATAGTGACATTAGGGTAAGTAGGATATGACATTGTCCTCCTGAAAGATAGTGACATTAGGGTAAGTAGGATAGGACATTGTCCTCCTGAAAGATAGTGACATTAGGGTAAGTAGGATAGGACATTGTCCCCCTGAAAGATAGTGACATTAGGGTAAGTAGGATAGGACATTGTCCTCCTGAAAGATAGTGACATTAGGGTAAGTAGGATAGGACATTGTCCCCCTGAAAGATAGTGACATTAGGGTAAGTAGGATATGACATTGTCCCCCTGAAAGATAGTGACATTAGGGTAAGTAGGATAGGACATTGTCCTCCTGAAAGATAGTGACATTAGGGTAAGTAGTATAGAATAGGATGCTATTAGAACAGACTTAGATTGGAGTAACTAGGATAGAATGGGATGATATTGGAGCATAGTTAGATTGGACTAAGCAGGGTAAGATGGGTTCAACAAACGTTAGCTCCCTGTAAGATATATCTATTGTTTCAAACTCTAATATGTAGGATGTGTGGAAGCAAGACTTACTTTGACTTACTATAATGGACGCAGATAAACAATAAACCATTCAAAACTAAAAGTCAAACGTGAACATTGGACGCTAGCTATGCATAAACTAACCGTGAAAGGCCCATCAACGAATGATAAAGAGCAAAGGTCATAGGTCACAGGTCAACAATAAAATAACCAAACTATTAGACCCAGCGTCTTACATGACGCTGTTGGTATACTCTCGGATTTAAAAGAAACATTATCTACACCCTACACAAACGATTGGTTAGAAAGTTCATAATAGTCTCGTTTCATCATCTTTGTGTGTGTCCTTGTGTTTATGATGTGGTCTACTGTTAGTTTAAGCTGAGGCCTTCTATGAGAAGCCTTTCGTGAATGCAATCTGCAAGTCCAAGCCCACAGAGCGTCGTAGCTAGAATAGGAAAACTTAATTGGAAGGAACAACTAGAAACGTCATTGCTCTCCATTCAAGTCTAGAACAAAGCAAAGGTAACTCTGGTGAGTCAATTAACTCCCTTTTTTCCCTAAGCAACTATCAAATTAAAAACAATTATTATACAATTAAAGGAATGCTCCAATTTGTCTTTCTAGCGGTGTATGTTCACACGTAGTAAATCGAATCCCACCCCCCCCCCAAGGCCCCAACCCTCCGAATTAAAAAAAAAGATTGCTACTATGTGTGCATTAGACCTCTACGAACATATTATGACATATTAACATCATTACAGTTTTTAAATAGAGATACTGATTTGAGTATGGGTCACATATTGTTGTGTTGAAGTCAGAGGCGTAACTGGGTTTTTGGCAGATTAAAGGGGGGGGGACTGAACGGGTTCAAGCCAGGGGCCCCGATAATTTAGGAGCCCCCAAATTTAGTATATTTTATAATAAAGGTGGACAAATGTTTGCATGAATTCCTGAAAACCTAATTTTATAGGCTCAATAAGAGAAAATACTAAAGAATATTGTTTATATTTTTTAAAATTTACATGTCTTGTTAGGCTCGTGAGGTCTTTTGGAAGTGTGTCGGTTTGCGGTGCAAGCGGTTACGCGATCGAATTCTGGCGTGGGATTTATATATTTTTTTCATCTGTCTTTTTTTAAAAATTGTCTTTTTACACTCAATTTTAAGATACCGGAAAAAGTTATTTCGTCGTAGACGGTTTTTTCACGAGTAATCTCTTTGGCTGGGAAGGCCGATCCCGTAGTACAGACAATCATGAGCAAGGAACGAACTATTTAGTTATAAGTTACAGTCTTATATTAGCTGCTAGCAATCATTTTATTTAAAGGGACGCTGGCTGGATTGGGACCCAGTTTGAATTGCAGCAGGGGGCCCGTGCAGTCTTAATCCGCCCCTGCACTATCTCATACATAACGATAGAAACTCACAATTAATTAATGGTAAATTTAAGTTACACTCCACCGATCCACTCCTATGTCCTATATCAAAGCTTAAATTTTATTGCTTTAATGTTTGCAAAATTAGTGATTATTTCATCAAAGTTTATTTGACTCGTAAGTTGACTTTCGATGGAAAGAAGAGCTAGAGATGATGTGCGTTGTTGACCTGAAGTCGATCTCAATTATTTTTTG
>CALYLW010001018.1:170000-214862 GCA_944989445.1 Ampullaceana balthica | reverse complement strand
ATCTGTCTTAACTTAACTTTGCTTCATAACCCTGTGGGGGAGAGGGGAAAAGTCTGGTCTTCGATCGCTTGACCAAGCTCAGCGTGACACGTAAAATGTAAACAAAAGCACGCCGGTACTTCGATGGGTCGACGTCAACGCGTCAACTCAAAATCTTACGTGGGAAAAAAAACAATAACAAACCGTGAATTTGAATTTACATACGTTTTATATTCGGATAAACTAAAATGCATTAATTTAATTACGGTACGTTCGATCGATCTGAAATTTTGATACGATGCATTGTTAGGTGAGACGGGTCCGTGTGCCAAATTTCAGCTCGATCGGATCACGGGAAGTGGGTCATTTTTGACTTTTGTTTTTCCGCCCGCCCGCCCATGAGATGACGACAGAGACGGCCGCGAAGTTAATATAAGGGATTTAATAAAACTAACCCGTAAAAACAAAGTTTTTGACTATAAATCCCTTATATATGAGACATAACTAACAGTATTGATTATTTTTAACGCGACAAGCATTTACAGACTGAATCTGTCTTAACTCAACTTTGCTTCATAACCCTAGGGGGGGGGTGGGGGAGGGGGAGAGGGGAAAAGTCTGATCACCGATTCGCTTGACCGAGCTCAGCGTGACACGTAAAATGTAAACAAAAGCACCCCGGTGCTTCGATGGGTCGCCTCAATGCGTCAACTCAAACGTTCACGTGGAAAAAAACAATAACAAACCGTGAATTTGAATTACATACCTCATATAAGGATAAACTAAAAATGCATTAATTCAATTACGGTACGTTCGATCGATCTGAAATTTTGATACGATGCATTGTTAGGTCAGACGGGTCAGTGTGCCAAATTTCAGCTCGATCGAATCACGGAAAGTGGGTCATTTTAGACTTTTGTTTTTCCGCCAGCCCGACCAAGACAGAGATGACGACAGAGAGACAGAGACGCCGGTGAAGTTAATATAAGGGATTTAAAAACGCTATTTTCAAACGTCCGCGTAAAATTTGTCAATATGGAAAAGAGATTTAATTTTCTCTCTTGGTCTCTACATTTTCTTATTTTTAGCTTAGGGGCCGTCCATAAATGACGTCACGCACCTAGGGGGGGGAGGGGGGTCACACTTTTGTGACGTTGCGTGACGAGGGGGAGGGAGGGGGGTTGAAGAAATGTGACGTCACATCAAAAGGGTAACTTTAAATAAAACTTCCACTGAAATATTTGGTCGCTTACAATTTATTTAATGACTAAAATCAGTGCTTCTCAATGTGCTGGTCGGTAGGCCATCAGACGCTGGTTGGCGTATGCTATCAAGACACGAAAATTAAATCTAATTATAATCCTTAAGTTTGAGAATCCACAAGATAACATATGAAATTGTTACACTGCGTCGTTTGATGTTGACATCAAAGCATTTGTGATGTAACCGCAGCTCCGTTTGGTTCTCTCATGCCCGTTACCACAAAATATACAAGTTTATGTATGCGTTACAGACTCTAGGTCCTGCTCACGTGACTCGGGGATTTGGGGGAGCGTCTTTAGCACCCCCTCCCGAAAATGCTACTGGTGAGTTTTACAAGCATGACAAGTGTCTAAAAATGATTTGAATAGGATTATGTGTAGATATTTTAAGTCAAAACGACACGGAATATCCTTTTTCTTTAAAAGGGGAAGGGGGGGGAATCTATTTGATAGAATTAAAAACGTTTTAAGTTTGATATAATTGTTCGATGGTTTTTGATAAAACGCCCCTGGCCATTCTAGTCTTCTAGATCAGTGCTTCTCAAAGTGGTGGTCCGCGGACCGATGCCAGTCCGTGGGCCATCCGCTGCCGGTCCGCAGATGTTCTCAAAAAAGGACAGAAAAAATTGTCAGTGCAGGGAAAATAGTGCACCGGTCCCTGGTACAATGGAAAAAATTCCTGCTGGTCCGCAATACTAAAAAGTATGAGAAGCACTGTTCTAGATATAATGGTAAATGAGCCCATTTAAAATTAGTCAAGTATTCATTAACTTTATTGAATGCATCAAATTCTTGACATCGCAATTCGAGAGGAGAACAAAACAACTTTTCTTCTTAGCTCAGTTTTTAAGGCATTAATTTTAAATATCACAGAAATGATACGTGATAAAGACAAGTCATGTGGATTAAGATTATTGTCACTCGTGTCAATATAAATGAAAGTAGGGTAGATTTAGGTGTCTTCATATAGTGCGTAGGTAAGAAATATACATAGTTGTCAAATTTTTAAAAAATGCATTTTCTGGAAGGAACCTGTTTAATAATGGGCATATGTTCCAAGCGTACACGTACACATGACGTATTTTAATATATCTAGCGGATTGTAGTGGATGTTATATGTCCCAAATGAGTCTGCATTACCCCCAAGAATTCCCTTTTTGACCCCAGTTCAGGTTATTTACCTCTGTTCGCCGACCTCTGTCTTACGGGATGCCCGTCAGTCAATTGAGGGATTTTAAAAAAAAATACATTTTAAAAATGTTATTTTTAAATAATTTTTTTTCTAAACAAAGACGTTAACAGTGATGATCAATAGTCAATGTTTAATTTGTATTCATTAAAATAAAATATAAGCTAAGGATGTTAACACAGTTCGTTTTCTGAAGGCCGGCTAAACGTTTTTTAAAAATGATTCACGCGGGTTACGATATTTACAATTTAGATCTTCACTAAATAAATAATAAATACTTAAATAACAATAAAAGTGATTTGAAATATACTTATTTTCAAATAGAAAATAAAGTTGTTGTTTTTTTTGTTTGTTTGGGGTCAAAGATTTGTGACGTATTTTTAGAGGGGGGGGTCTAAGTTTTTGTGACGTCGCGTGACGAGGGGGGGGAGGGGGTCAAAAATCGGCAAAAATCGCGTGACGTCATTTATGGACGGCCCCTTATGTGTAATGTACTGTCCTTTATGTTGTTATTATGGTATGAATGGTTATTTAATTATTTTATGTATTTTAGATCTCCATTTAAAGCGCTGTGAGCCTGGTTCCTCGTTGGGATACAGCGCTATATAAATTATCAATTATTATTATTATTATTTACTATGCGGCTTTCAGGCAAAAGCGACAATTACAAAAACTGAAATATATCCATTTTGAAAACTTCCGTCATTTTTGACGGGTAATACACTAGTCTAACATAAGCATTCGCAAAGCAGGAAAACCCCATTAACTATCATTCTAGATTACATTTAAAATCTTTTCAAATCAATAATTCTGAAAGTAGACAAAACATACTGCTATCTACAAATTGCTGCTAAAATTACGGGACTTGAATGAAAATAGATTTTTCAAAAATTCCTCCTCCAACATAGTTCTAAATATTATTAGATATCGTTTGGTGTTTGTTTCAACCCGATAGATGTTATGGTTGGCGAGAAATTAACAAAATACTGATACTATTTCGTTTTTTTTAAAAAATTTTACATGAAATCCAGTAAACCTTTTAGGTTTTTTTGTTTTTTTTTGGCCCTGCACACTGACTCCTTAACATATTTGCAAAAGACCCGAGCCCTATATCTGGTATGGTTCAGGAGGAGTTGCTGTTCAAAGCTCGAAAAGACAAACCGGACATTTCAAATATATAAATGCAATTTTTCCCAATAGAAATTCTTATTTGGGTTACAAAAATATATTTTAATTTTTTTAAATGTGTTTAATTTAAGTGTCAATATTTAGATAAGATTATTTGAAAAAAACAACAACAACAAAAAGAATTTTGTTTACCCCTCTCCCAAAATCCCTCCCCACATCAAATGTTCCCTCTAACTCTAAGCTTCGTTGGTCCTTGTGCTAAGTAAAAATTTTAAAAAAATAAAAAATAAATTTTAAAAAACCTATGTGCAAAATTGCTCAGCAGCCTTTGTTGTTAATGTTTATTTAATTCAGGTCTTTGAAATTGCATTTAAACGTGTTTCTCCTAAAAATTTTCGTAAATGTAAATGTGTGACTGTGACATCAAATCAAGAAGAGAATGACTCATTTTGATTAAAATGAAGTCAATATTCAGCTGCAATGCCACTCCCACACTTCCCCGTCAGAGTTTTGTTTATCCACCGGGCCACCACATCAAAGTCTGGCTAAATATTGAACTACTCCCACAAGAATACGTCACGTTATGGCTTTCAACCTCCCACAACATTCCGCATACACTAAATAAAAACTGTCAATAACAACTCCGCACTTGCCCTTTTTTCGAATGGCATAACTTGATTCATATTCACTAATACTCCCGTAGTTGTATTTTATCAAACATTATGAGCAACCAACTTCCGGCGTGTTGCGAATTCAGCCAATCAACAATTGAGGCGACTCCTGGTGGCGTTTCTTTAATAAACCACCGGAAGTGATGTAACGTGTTTCTTAAATAAAGAAGGATTAAAATATTACGATAATCCTCCATTGTTTTCTAGGTAACGGCTGTAGGCTCCCAGACGTAGATTCAATAATTATGTTGAAATTTAACGATTAGCCAACTGTAATATGTAGGCGTTTATTGAAACCATAAGACATTGAGGCTTGGCAGAAAATCAAAATCAAATTATTACCACAGTCAGTTGTTGTTGTTTTTTTCAAGTCGTTTAGATTGCTGTCAATGACTGACTGTTTAAACTTTAAACGAAGATTCAAAACATGCATATTCAGTGACGTATTAATTCTTGTCAGATTCTACTCGTACAAGTTTTTTGTGTGAAGCCGAGAGATCACATGGGGCATGCGTTCCTCTACGATGGAGAAAATCTTAACCCCAGGCCCACCTTTGACTTTCCACGCCACGCTCATGATTTTTAAAAACATTTGAACTCCTGGTCAGAGCAACGTGTCTCCTAAAATATTGTAACTCAGCTCAAATTTGATCTCTCCCATTACACGTATTCACTCTGCTGCTAAGACTCAAACTAAAATAGCTGGCTAAATAAGGTCTTTCTCTTTTTGCTCTGGAATAACAATGGAATGCTCTACCATAACAGATTCGCAGTATTCCAAATACTAAGGCCTTCAAGACTGCACTTAAACACGTCTGTTTAAACTTTACTTTCAAAATTAAATAAAACGTAAAGGGCTACTTCCTTAAAATATAAACGTAGGTTAAATGCACCATTATGTCATTATATGTTTTATTTAGTTTATGAATATTTTACATTAAATGAATTGATAATTATGTGTGTTAATAATTTTATGCAAGCGCCGTGAGCCTAACTGCTTTCTAGTACTAGTGTACTGCGCTATATAAATTATCAAATTATATTATATTACTTATAATTTGACGCAACCCAGGTCTTTTTTGTCAGCTCATAACTTAGCATTTTCCAAACCACAGTGAAATACATAAATAAAAATCATATGAAAATTAAAACTCATATAAAAGCCGCACACAAACCGACACACGAACAGACACAGACATCGTGACATTATGTGTGTAGCCATAGCCAACGACAAGATAACCTGTCCATAAACCAGGACAAATCTGGGTCAAGGCATCTTACTGTTTCCATTTTTGGACACTACTTATATGTCATCAGTTGGATTTTTAAAATAGTATTCTATTGCAATATAAGCTTCAACACACGCACAAACACAATGAGAGAGAGGGAGAGAGGGGAGAGGGAGAGAGAGAGATAATAGAGGGCAAGAGGAAATGAGGTGTGTGCTTTTGTGCGTTGTTGGCCTGGATAGCAGACATCTGTGTACAACACAACGCAGATCAAACAAATTGTGTGGAGGGGGTAGAGGAGGAGGTCGGGGTGGGTGGGGGGGTGGGTGGCTGGGGTCAACGCTAAGAAGTTGAATATAATGACGGATTTACCTATTTACCTCCCCTTTCCGATAACTCAGGGCAGGGCAGTTTTAATGTTTTCTTAGTTCCTTGACACACTTACATTCGTAGTCCGCCTCAACCTCAACTTAAACTGCCAACCAAGTTACCATTTCTTCATTAAGGTTGAACACTTTGTCATCATTCATCGAATTCTTAGTCCATTATTTTAAAAAAAATTAATGTCTTTGTCAAATTATTTTCTCTAAATAAACTAAAGTGGTACCTCGAGATAAGAATGCTTCAAGATACGAAAAATGCAAGTCACGAAAGGCCATTCGAAGAATGTTTTGTTCCAAGATACGAAAAACGCGTATCACTAATTGAAAGATTTTATTGAAAAGACACCTCGAAAAGATTAAAACAGGACGTGTTGTTGCGCAGTTCAATGACATTTGCTTGACATATTTTAAACAGCAGGCAAAAACAAGATTACTTGGATCAATATTTTTTATTAGAGACCATTTGTCAGCGATAATGTTGGTGTAAGTGAGGCAAAGAAAATGAAAGGTGAAACATACAATTTTTAAGTGAAAAATAAAACGTACTAATAATAAAGTATTTAAAGAAAACATTTTTTTAAAAATTACTTAATTTTAAGTGTTATGTGACGTATGTTTAGTGTAGGGTTGTAATAAATGTAAGTGTTTATTTTATTTAGCATATATTATGCAAAGTTTGTACATAAAGTTTTTCTCTCAATAAGTTAAGTGTTTCGAACGTAATCATCATATAATATAATAATATATATAATATAAAACCTCAAGTCACTCACTGGGTAGATGTACGGATGTGGAACGCTGATGATGTACAACAGTCTATAGCAGTTGAAAAATCTCGTGGTGATTAGCACTGTAAAAATATTTAATATGACGTCATTTTTTTATCTTATATTTTAAAATAAAAGGTGTCATCGGTGCGCAAGATGATTATAAATTAAAGATGTAAAATACTTTGTGTACATTCCAGGAAGTTTAATATTTCGTATTTATCAAACAAGGATAAGTTACTTGGGCTTTTGACAAAAAACAAAGTGGGCGCCGTAGGCGCCCTACAACCCCTATTATTAAATACTTTGCGTACATTTCAGAAAATTTAATATTTCGTATTTAACAAAAAAGTACAAGTTAGTTGGGCTTTTGAAAAAGGTTGGCGCCGTAGGCGCACTAAAAAAAGTGGGCGCCTCAGGCGCCACGGCGCCCCGGCACAATCTAGTATATATATTTACCCTCAATTATCCTTCCGTAACACTGAGGGACATCACCCTGCTTTTTTTTTGGTTGAAAATATAGACTTAAACATCATAATCATTTTGGTTTCCAGATTAACATTAAACACCCTCCACACTATTATTAATTGAACAATTTCATGCGTCATTATTTTATCTCATATTTTAATTTTGGAAAAGGGAACGATGTAAAAAGAGGATTTGAGGATTGTTAATTATAAAATACTTTGTGTACATTTCAGGAATATTTCGTATTTATCATACAAAGATAAGTTACTTGAGCTTTTGAAAAAGGTGGGCGCCTACGGCGCCCTAAATTTTTTGGCGCCACAGGTGCCACGACGCCGCAGCACAACCTAGTAATATAATATATTTACGCTCAATTATGTGGCCTAACGCTAAGGGACATCACTCTGCTTTTTTAAAATTTTGTGTTGGAAGCAGTGCTGATTGACTCAAATAGTTATTTTTTGGTGCAGTAATTTGGTGCGCTGCTTTCTAAAATTTGTTAAACAATCGTGTGGTGATTAGCACTTTAAAAAATACAGCCTCTATTTTAAATTACTTTGTGTACATTTAAGGTAGTTTAATATTACGTATCCATCATACAAGGACAAGTTTGTTGGGCTTTTGAAAAAAGTGGGCGCCGTAGGCACCCTAAATAAAAGTGGGCGCCGCAGCACAGCCTATATTATATTCTTACTTTGTGTACATTTCAGGAATATTTCGTATTTATCATACAAGGATAAGTTACTTGGGCTTTTGACACAAAAAAATTTAAAAAATTGAATAATTTTTTTAAAAAATAAAATACTTTATGTACATTTAAGAAATTTTAATATTACGTATTTATCATACAAGGACAAGTTAGGGGGCTTTTGAAAAAGGTGGGCGCCGTATACGGCGCCCTTAAAAAAGGGGGCGCCGCAGGCGCCACGGCGCCGCAGCACAAACTAGTGCCGTAATAGAGGGATGTCCAAAGTCCGGCCCGCGGACAAAAACCGCCCAGCGAAGCAATTTTAAAACTGGCCCGCGGCCTCATCTGAAATAATTAACTGACGTATTTTTTCTGTAACGACATTATATTTATAAGAAAAGTCGAAATTGTGTTATGTTTTGAGTACGTCAAATGATGGCGAAAATCGATGACGTTTTAATATTTTTTTTAACAACGGGAAAGTGGATTTTTTAAACCCAATAAGGTTATTTGCTGGTACTGTTAAGTGTAAGAAATTCGTTGACGGCCTACCGTAAAAATCGATGACGTCATTAAAAAATTATTATTTTTTAAATTATTTTTTTAAACCGACTGGTAAGCGGAAACGAATGTGACGTCGGTGAAGTCAAAAATTAAAAAAAAATTCATCACAATTTTTGAAACAACGTTTTCGGCTTTTGTTATATTCAACACTCTTTGTTTATTGTAGTACAAAAATAAACAGCTTTATTCCATAAATTTGCCATTATCTATCCAATCTTAATCATTTCTATCTTATCTATTACAGACGCTCCTTGCATAGAGAAGATTATTAAATTTCGTCTGCTTATTCTAATAATTGAAGGAATAAAACATATAATTATTTATAAAGTCTTGACAATCGCTACGGCCATAGAATTGTGATTGTATTTCTCATATTAAATCCACAGTCTTACAAATTTAAAAAGATATATTAAAAGACATTACCCAGTGTCCTCAACAAAGTTAGTCAACCGCCAGGCAGAAGACACCATATTGACAGTGGCGGACGAAGGGAGAACCGATTCTTTGTCTGGAACCATGCATCGTTTTAATCTACACACGAAAAATGAAAAATAAGTTTCTTCGACTGCATTACTTTTTAAAAATACAATTTAAATCTTTCTAAGTCCCTGTACGAGGCTATTATTCATCGCAAAATTTCTTTTCAACAATGTTCATCTGCACCACAGTAGGAGCTCTCTAGTGTATCGAAATGACATCTTGTGTGTGTGTTGTGTGTGTGTGTGTGTGTGTGTGTGTGTGTGTGTTGTGCGCGTGCGTGCGTGTGTGTGTGCATTTTACACTGCACAGGTCTGATCCCTTTTTTGAACTTTTAATTTACAAAAAAATATAATTTACCAGGCACCTCGTGTCCATTATAGGAAAGTACCCAAGGAGTAATTTTTCCAGGTCGTCTCGTGTCAACAGAAGAAGTTGTTATCATAAAGTAAAATAAAAGGGTGACACTATATTCAATCCTTTGTGTTCATGAATTTATTTACAAAACGTTCATTTGTATACAGCTATCCACTACCCTGTTGGGGGGAGGGGAGGGGTTGGGTGTCGTTAATGGCTGCTACAAGAGAAAGGGAGGATTAACTTGGTCTTTCATTTTTAAGGTACGATTTCAATAGCATCGATCACAGAAGATTGTCTGATCCCAGAGAGGCGTCAACAGATAAGTGGGCCCAAGTATCACACACACCCTCCTCCGGCCTTTAGCCATGGGCCGAGTAATCTGGGCTCAAGTATCACACACACCCTCCTCAGGCCTTAAGCCATGGGCCGAGTAATCTGGGCTCAAGTATCACACACACCCTTCTCCGGCCTTTAGCCATGGGCCGAGTAATCTGGGCCCAAGTATCACACACACCCTCCTCCGGCCTTAAGCCATGGGCCGAGTAATCTGGGTCCAAGTATCGCACACACCCTCCTCCGGCCTTAAGCCATGGGCCGAGTAATCTGGGCCAAAGTATCACACACACCCTCCTCCGGCCTTAAGCCATGGGCCGAGTAATCTGGGCCCAAGTATCACACACACCCTCCTCCGGCCTTTAGCCATGGGCAGAGTAATCTGGGCTCAAGTATCACACACACCCTCCTCCGGCCTTAAGCCATGGGCTGAGTAATCTGGGCTCAAGTATCACACACACCCTTCTCCGGCCTTTAGCCATGGGCCGAGTAATCTGGGCCCAAGCATCACACACACCCTCCTCCGGCCTTAAGCCATGGGCCGAGTAATCTGGGTCCAAGTATCGCACACACCCTCCTCCGGCCTTAAGCCATGGGCCGAGTAATCTGGGCCCAAGTATCACACACACCCTCCTCCGGCCTTAAGCCATGGGCCGAGTAATCTGGGCCCAAGTATCGCCCCTGTACAGTGTATCGCGCTTCAGAACGGCTATCAAACGTACGGCCTCAAATACGAACATACAATTTGCTCTACAGCAGTGTTTCTAAATTATTTTCTGTCATGCCCGCCCCCCCCCCTTTTCTAGGAAGAAAGAAAACATTTCGCACCCCCGCGCGACTGTAAATAGTAACATTTGTCTATAAAATTGTTATAAGTACACCTCTGCATAACGGTCAAACAAGCCCCCTTTACGGAGCCTTGCCCCCCCCCTAGGGGGAGCCCAACTATTTGAGAAAACTGCTCTACAGTCACTATGACTTTTAATTCCTTTTAATTACAAACTGAAAATATGAGATGAACATTTAGATCTCATGAACATTTTGAATTGAAAGCCTCGAGTACTTGTGTCTTTGTTCCACACATGGCACTGAACACTGGGTCGAAGGACAAGTGACCTGGTCTGAACTTTGGCCGATATAGCAATGACCTTCGTGCACTCAAAATCAGGCATCCGCATTTGTCCAGGCGATTTGCACGTGACTAGCGGGCGAGGGGGGGGGGTTGCGAAACAATCCTTGAAATTAACAGGGATCCCCAAGGGGGGCTGCGAAACAATCCTTGAAATTAACAGGGATCCCCAAGGGGGGTTCGAAACAATCCCTTAAATTAACAGGGATCCCCAAGGGGGTGTGAAATCAATCCCTGAAATTAACAGGGATCCCCAAGGCCTGGAGTGACAATAAGAATTTTAAAAAAATTAATTAAAGCAAACTGAAATGATCACTCTAAATTTATAATTTTATAAAATTATTTATGACGGGAAATGCCTCAATGATAGCAATACAAAGGGGCGCAATGAGAACCGGTAAGACAAGATCCACTTGGCAAGAGCGTAGCTAAAGGTGTATGGGGTGCTCAAGGCGGGGTAGCACCTCCGGTGGGGGAACACGTCGTACTCTCTTGGGGGTAGTTCGTCCACCCTTGGTCCCCACTTGTCACTCAGCTCTCACCAGTGGCTCCTAGAAACTGTAGCGTGGGCAGTGGCCACACCCCGGGCAACGGCTTCGACTGGCTGGCTAAACCTGGTGAGGGTAGCCGACGGGTCTCAAACCCTCGGTGATCTAGGTATGTCTACCTATGCACGTGACGACTGGATTCGGTGGACAGAGCGGAGGAACCACTAGTTGGTCAACGGTCAGAAAGGCGATTCTCAGCAAATCGTTGTGGAACGCTAAGGGCAGGACAAGACACACAGGACATTATGGCTATCCACTGCACCCAACTCCATCACCAGCCGTCTCGACTTTGTCCTGCCGCTGGATCAAAATGGTTTCGGGCGAGAGAGTGAGATCGACGAACTGCGCAACTCTTTCTCACTTAAATCCAAGTCATCGCGCCAGTCATTTTTGTCATCCATCCCATCAGTCACCGACAAGTCCTGTGGCGACAGGCAAGTGACGAAGCGGCAGGTGTGGGTACACTGGGAGCCGTAGCCGTAACCCTGCACACAGGCGGCCCAGGGCATTGGGTCGTTCTTCGCTGACACGGAGCAGCGGTGGAGTCCGGCAGCCCCCTGGGCGACTGAGCAGCCCTCTTCAGGAATGCACTGCTCACCTCCATGGCATGAGGAAAGGGCTAGAAAAGGTGCCCTAAACATTGTCTGCTCCAGCCTACCCTAGCCAGCACACCGCGGCTTGTGGGGACCCTATACCAGCGGTCGAAACCAAAAAAAGCAAACGAGGATAGTTCCTCTTATATTGGGCGCATAGAATGTGCGCGCACTCATGGACAGGGACGATGCGGACAGACCCCAGAGGAGAACAGCCCTGATTGGAAAAGAACTCGCTAGATATGACATCGACGTCACAGCCCTGAGCGAGACCAGGCTCGCGGGAGAAGGAGAGCTCTGTGAAAGAGGATCTGGCTACACATTTTACTGGAGTGGCAGACCCAGCGAGGAGAGGCGTGAAGCAGGCGTTGGGTTTGCAGTTAAGACAACTCTTGTCGGAAAGCTGGCTGGACTTCCCAAGGGAGTGAAAGACAGGCTCATGACCATGAAACTCCCACTTGCTGGAAAGAAACACCTCACCATCATCAGTGCCTAAGCTCCAACCATGACCATAAAGATGAAGGGAATGCAAAGTTTTATGAAGAAATTCACACTGTCATTTCCGACGTTCCAAAGGCGGACAAACTCATCTTGCTAGGTGACTTCAACGCATGAGTTGAAAAGGACAACCTTGCCTGGGAAGGAGTCCTTGGTCATCATGGAGTGGGTCACTGCAACAGCAACGGTCTTCTTTACTCCAGACCTGCGCTGAACATGAACTGCTGATCAACAACACGATCTTCCGCCTCCCAACCCGTAACCGGACGTCATGGATGCACCCCCGCTCGAAGCACTGGCATCTTATTGACTACGTCATCGTGAGGAAGAGGGACAGGCAGGATGTACGAGTAACCAAGTCCATGTGTGGCGCTGAATGCTGGACAGACCACCGCCTCATCACCACCAAGCTCAACTTCCGCATTCAGCCGAAACGGCGCCCGCAAGGGAAGAAGGCCCCCAACCGGATAAATGTTGCCAAACTAATGACCGCCAGCTTCAAGCAGTCCTTGGTGGATGCTCTGGAAGAGCGCTTGAAATCCACCTCTCCAGGCAAACAGAACGTGGAGGCAGACTTGGTGTCACTCAGAGAGCTGATTTACACCACAGCTTCAGATACTCTGGGGCACCAGACCAGGAAACATAAGGACTGGTTCGATGAGAACTGCGAAGACATCAAGCAGTTATTGGATGAGAAACACCTCCTACACCAAGCTTAACTCAATAATCCCAGGTCCACGGGAAGGAGAGATGCACTCAACAACATACGCAGGACTGTACAGCAAAAGCTCCGTCAGATGCAGGACGATTGGCTCAGCAACAAAGCCGACGAGATCCAAGGCTATGCAGACAAGCGTGACTATAAAAACTTCTACAACGCTTTGAAAGAAGTGTATGGCCCCACGCCCTCAGGAAAAAAACCCTCCTCAGCGCAGACGGTAACACTCTCATCACAGACAAAGAGAAGATCTTGAAGAGGTGGGCCGAATATTTCGAAAGCGTCCTAACTCGCCCTTCGACAATCAACGAAGAAGCCATCAATCGTCTCCCCCAAGTGCCCATAAACAAAGCACTGGATGACTCCCAACCTTGCTCGAGACCCAGAAAGCAATTTATCTTCTCTCCAGTGGCAAAGCACCTGGTTCTGACGCCATACCAGCTGAGGTCTACAAAGAGGGGGGAACAGCCCTGACTGAAAGGCTCCACCATCTATTTCTCTTGATGTGGCAGCAAGAGACGATCCCGCAGGACTTCAAAGATGCTTCCATCATACATCTTTATAAGCACAAAGGAAGTAGACAGGCTTGTGACAACCACAGAGACATATATATCCCTGCTATCTGTCGCAGGAAAGATCCTTGCCAGAATCCTGCTCAACCGCCTCACGGTCCATCTTGACCAAGGACTCCTGCCTGAAAGTCAGTGTGGATTCTGAAAAGAGCGAGGGACCATCGACATGGTGTTCGCTGCCAGGCAGCTGCAAGAGAAATGTCAGGAGCAGAACTTCAACCTGTTCTCCACCTATGTTGACCTGACTAAGGCGTTTGACACCGTTGGCAGAGAGGGTCTGTCGAAGATAATGGCCAAGTACGGTTGCCCAAGGAAATTCATCGTCTTGGTGAGACAATTCCACGAGGGCATGCAGGCCAAAGTCCAGGACAGCGAAGAGTTTTCTGATCCTTTCACAGTCACAAACGGGGTCAAGCAGGGCTGCGTCCTGGCACCAACACTGTTTAGCCTCATGTTTTCCACCATGCTGACAGAGGCCTTCAGAGACGAGGATGTTGGTGTCAACCTGAGGTACCGCACAGATGGTAAACTGTTCAACCTTCGGAGGCTCCATGCAAAAACCAAGGTTATGACAGACATCATCAGAGACCTCCTGTTTGCTGATGACTGTGCCCTCAACGCTGTCTCAGAAGCCGACATGCAACGCAGCGTTAACCTGTTCTCCAGCGCCTGCACAAACTTTGGTCTGACGATCAACACCAAGAAGACTGAAGTCCTCCATCAGCCTGCGCCTGGAAGGCCCTACGTTGAGCCCAACATTACTGTCAATGGTGGCCAGAGACTCAACGCAGTGCAACGTTTTCACATACCTCGGCAGCACACTGTCGCAAAATGTCACCATCGATGATGAAGTGAGCGTCAGGATTGCCAGAGCCAGCTCCACTTTTGGCAGGTTGTACCCAAATGTCTGGAACAGAAGAGGCGTTACCATCCAGACCAAGCTGAAAGTGTACAGGGCGGTGGTACTCCCCCACTGCTATATGCGTGTGAAACATGGACTGTGTATCAGCGCCATGCTAGGAAGCTTAACCACTTTCATTCAACAAGCCTCAGGAAGATTCTCGGCATAAAGTGGCAGGATAAAATACCAGACACAGTGGTACTGACCAAGTCAGGTCTCCTGATGCAGTCCCAGCTTCGTTGGGCAGGGCACGTGGTCCGAATGCCAGACGAGAGACTGCCAAAGAGACTCTTCTATGGCGAGCTCCAGCATGGCAAGCGGTCCCATGGTGGGCAAAAGAAACGCTACAAAGACACACTGAAAGCCTCAATGAAAGCGTTTGCCATCAACCCAGACACGTGGGAACTTGCTGCAATGGACCGTTCCACACGGCGTTCTTCCATCCACGAAGGTGCCATGTCATGCGAAGTAAACCGGATCACCTCCGCAGAAAAGAAGAGGCAAGCCCGAAAGGCCCTTGCTGTCAACCCTCCTGGATATGTCCCACTCGTTCCTTGTCCCTTCTGTTCCCGAACCTTCCGTGCAAGGATCGGCCTCATCAGCCATCTGCGCACCAACAAACAAAGCCAGTCCCAGCAACCCTCGGATGACTAGAGTGGTCTTCGTCGAATCGACGGACGAACAACAACAACAGCTAGAGTATCTTGTGTCATGGATAAACAATCAAATTGGAACCCCCACTCTCACCTCGGTTTTATAACAGTTTTCTTTTACATTAAATAAAAAAAGTTGGGCTGTTGACGATTAATTTAAATTTAATCTTTAACTTTTGAAAAAAATAACGATTAATAAATAGTTAATTTTGATTAAGGCTAAAATTAAAATGTATGATGTCATAAGCAACACTTATTAAACGTTCTTGTTGAAAATCTAAATGACACTGGAATGTCTCCTTTATTACCACGTTTTTATTAACCTGCTTACGTGTCTGTCCGCAATTTTTCTAATTTCCCAACGTAAAATTAAACAACTTCTGATGGTCCTAGAGAGCTCAAAATTTGACCACAGATAGATATTAGATGACAATGCATTGTATCAAAATTTCAGGTCCTTTGAATGTAGCATAATTAAATTATTGCATTTTTTAGTTTATCTCTATATAAGCATCACTTATCTGCTTTTTTTTCACGTGCCAACTTAGTTAACCCCGTGACCTCATCCCCGTCGTATTAAAACGTTGGGTGGCCCTTATGAGGTGTTTGGTAAAAAATAGAAGTTTAAAAAAAAATAATAATGGGAGTTTAAATCATTGAAGAAAATTGAATAAGAAAGCAGTCTTAATATGAATTAGTGTAGCGTTTCAATTGATAAGCGTTGGTGTTTGTCCATATGTTTGTGTTTGTTTGTGTTGGGTCTAAAATGCCTCACCTCCACGCGGTTAGACCTGACAATCCAAAACATATGGCCAAGCAGGCAATTTTGTATTTAATGAATTTTCTTATGTACAAAAAAAAGTAATATATACTCTATGATTTACACTTAGACTAAAAAGAGTAAAATATATAAAGGTAAAAGATGATTTTTAAAAACCACGTTTTTATAAGCGGACTAAAAAGAAGAAAATAATTTAAAACTTATAAGTTCAAGTACTTTGATTAAATATCACTAAAACGTGGGGTGGGTGTTTGGTATAAAAATGAAAGATCATCTATAGAAGGCAAAAGAGAGATCTATAAGTGAGAGAATGAATGAACTGCAAATGTTAAACCTCATAAACACCCGCCCCACGTTTTAGTCATATTCACACAAATAACAAAAAAATTTGAATTACACCCCAAAACCATAAGCCCCGAAAAAGTTGTTCCCTTCGGCGTCTTAGATCGGGAGTTGGTCGAGATACTGTAGTATTTTCATCTTCTGATCTCACCTTAAATTGGTTCCTTACTGTCGAGCTAAGTGCATGGATACTGTAAAGCTCCATGGTACTGCTTGACTCTTCATCTCGCATACTTGAAACAAAGGCAGCTTTAAAGCTGACAGTTCTTCTCTTTATTAGACATGACTTCTGGTTACTACATTTGCGCTCTCTCTAAGACTCTCTCTATCTGACTGCCTGTCGTTTCTCCTGTGATGTGGTAAGTCTCTCTCTCTAGGTCTGTCCTCTAGCCATGGGGCTGGTTACTCTCTGTCCTGGTCTGTCCAGGTCTCTGGTGGGTGACTCCCTAACCTGCTCTGTCTTGTCTCCTATCGTCCTTTCCTTATATTGCCGGCCACAGGCATGCGGCCGACACCCGAGAACGCCCCCCTAGTGTGAGCAATAAAATTCTCAGTCTTTCATTTCCTAACCCATGTTCAATGATTAGCAGCTTAGGTTACCACCAGTCGTTCGTAATGATTTCCTATCCTATTGTCTCGTCCATGGCACTAAAAATTTCGTTTCCTGCCATAACAATGCTGACATTGTTCTACACCACCTTCTACCCGTACCTTCTTACCACCCAACGTTCCGTAGCTGGGGGTGGGGGGAGGAGAAAGGTGGAATCTTTTCGTTTCCAGTCATTGTCAGAGAGCATCATTACATTCCAGTTTAGTTCCTCTAGACCGACCGCCTGAGAGCCCAAGAGAGGACGGTGAAGTTAATATAAGGGATTGAATTATACAACCCCGTAAAAACAAAGGAAGTGTTAATGTAAGGGATTAAATTAAACAAACCCGTAAAAACAAAGTTTTTGACTATAAATACCCTTATATATGAGACATAACTAAAAGTATTGATTATGTTCAAACGTGACAAAATTTACAGATTGACACCGAGAGATATCCCCTGGCTTTAAAACCGGGGGAAGTGACGGGAGGGGGTGTGGACATTGACGAGTGGCGTCAACTCAACTGGCACGTGAAAGAAAAACCATAACAAACCGTGAATTCGAATTACATATGTTAAATAGAGATAAACTAAAAATGCATTAATTTAATTACGGTACTTTTGATTGATCTGAAATTTTGATAGGATGCATTGTTAGGTGACACTGGTCTATGTGCCAAATTTCAGCTCGATGGCATCACGGAAAGTGTGTCATTTAGGACCTTTATTTTTCTGCCCGCCCGCGAACGACAGAGAGAGATGACGACAGACAGGCAGGATTTCGAAGTTAATATATGGGATTTAATAAATAAAACAAACTCGTCAAAACAAAGTTTTTGACAATAAATCCCTAATATATGAGACATAACTTAAAATATTGATTATGTTCAAATGCGACAAATTTTACAGACTGAATCGGTCTTAACTCCCCTTTGCTTTATAAGCCCGGGGGGATGGGTGGGAGAGGGGAAAGGTCAGGTCTGGTCACCGATCGCTGGACCGATCTCAGCGTAACACGTAAAATGTAAACAAAAGCACGCCGGTACATCGACCATGTTGCGTCAACGCGCGAACTGAGCTGTCACGTGAAAAAAAAATAACAAACCGTGAAATTGAATTACATATGTAGTATATAGATAAATTTTAAATGCATTAATTTAATGACGGTACGCTCGATCGATCTGAAGTTTTGATAAGATGCATTGTTAGGTGACACGAGTCTATGTGCCAAATTTCAGCTTGATGGCATCACGGGAAGTTGGTCAGTTTTTACACGCTTTTATTTAAGTCACAATGTTTGTATGTTGTATCCATCCACCCTTCCTTCCATCCTTCCTTCAAAACTTGAAACGTAAAATTATACCAATTCTGATGGTCCTAGAGATCTAAACATTTTACCACAGATAGATCTTGGATGACAATGCATTTGTATCAAAATTTCAGATCGATCGAATGTACCGTATTGAAATTATTGCACTTTTAGTTTTTAGTTTTTGTCTATATAAAATATTATCACTTGCGTCAATGAACCATGCCTCAATTCGCCCTAGAGGGACACAATTATTATAACTTTAAAAAGTACTATCAACATCAAGCCTTGCTGGCCGAAATATAAGCGTGATCGATTGCCGACATGGGGGTACGAGGTTCAATTTTCAGTTAGGGGAAAATGTTTTTTTTTGTATTATACATATTTAGTGCAATTTCTATATGTAAATAAAAGCGTGTCCTTTTTTAAAAAAAGATTTTTTTCACATTTACCTTATTAATATTACTTTTGTTTTTCCGCCCGCCTGACGACGAACGACAGACAGAGAGACAGAGAGACAGAGAGACAGATAGAGACGGCGGTGAAGTTAATATAAGGGATTTAATCAAACAAACCCATAAAAACAATGTTTTTGACTATAAATCCCTTAGATATGAGACGTAACTAAAAGTAGTGACTATGTTCAAACGCGACAAACATTTACAGACTGACACCGAGTGATATCCCCTGGCCTTAAAAATGGGGGAAAGGACGGGAGAGAGTGTGGAAATCGTTGGGTGGCGTCAACGCGTGACTGAGCTGTCACGTGAAAAAAAAACAATAATAAAACAAACCCGTAAAAACAATGTTTTTGACTAAAAATCCCTTATATATGAGACATAACTAACAGTATTGATTATTTTCAAACATTTACAGACTGACACCGAGTGATGTCCCTTGTCTTTAATAGATGGGGGTGGGATGTGAGGGGGTGTCGGCACGACGGTCGGCGTCAACACGACGGTCGGCGTCAACTCAAACTCACGTGGAACTGGAAGAAAAAAAACAATAACAAACAGTGAATTTTGAATTACATACCTCATATAAGGATAAACTAAAAATGCATTAATTTAATTACGGTACGTTCGATCGATCTGAAATTTTGATACGATGCATTGTTAGGTTAGACGGGTCCGTGTGCCAAATTTCAGTTCGATCGGCTCATGGGAAGTGGGTCATTTTTGACTTCTGTTTTTCCGCCCGCCGAGCCCAAGATAGAGAGAGAGAGAGACGGCCGCGAAGTTAATATAAGGGATTTAATAAAACAAACCCGTAAAAACAAAGTTTTTGACTATAAATCCCTTATATATGAGACATAACTAACAGTATTGATTATTTCCAAACATTTACAGACTGACACCGAGTGATGTCCCTTGTCTTTAATAAATGGGGGTGGGATGTGAGGGGGTGTCGGCATGACGGTCGGCGTCAACACGACGGTCGGCGTCAACTCAAACTCACGTGGAAGTGGGAGAAAAAAACAATAACAAACAGTGAATTTAAATTACATACCTCATATAAGGATAAACTAAAAATGCATTAATTTAATTAAGGTACGTTCGATCGATCTGAAATTTTAATGCGATGCATTGTTAGGTTAGACGCTTCCGTGTGCCAAATTTCAGTTCGATCGGATCATGGGAAGTGGGTCATATTTGACTTCTGTTTTTCCGCCCGCCGAGCCCAAGACAGAGAGAGACGGCCGCGAAGTTAATATAAGGGATTTAAAAAAACTGTGAAATTAAATTTTATACGTTGTATAAAGATAAACTAAAAATGTGTTGATTTTCCTGGTTTCTTCAGGCAACCCATTCCACGCCCGAATTCCGGACGGGAAAAACGAAAATTTGTATGAGTTTGTTCTTGCATACAAAATAAGAAAGGTGTTTTTATCCTTATGTCTATCTGAGGGTTGTATTAAGTTATCTTTGTGTTGTATTTCTAAATTAGAATTAATTGCTTTATGTATGATTACTACTTTGCTCTTGGTTCTTCTATCCTCTAGTGTTTCAAGGTTTAATGATTTAACTAATGGTGTTATTCTAGTCAGTTTTGAATATTCTCCAGTAATGAATCTGGCAGCTCTTTTTGGATTTGTTCTAGTTTATCAATGTTTTCTTTGGTGGATGGGTCCCATACAGAAGATGCATATTCTAGTACAGGTCTCACCAAAGTGAGATAGCATTTTAGTTTTATATCTTTATTACATTTGTAAAGGTTTCTTTTTATAAAGCCTAAGGTTTTGTTTGATTTTTTAATAACTTCATTGACATGGGGATTCCATGATAATTTCTCATTTATTATGACTCCTAAGTATTTTGCATCTTTAGTTTGGGTTAGTTCCTTTCCATAAATGAAATATTTTGAATTTATTTGTTTCTTTTTCTTTGTTACTCTTAACAGTTGACACTTTTCTGGGTGGAAAGACATACTCCAGTTAGTTTCCCATTTTATCAATTCATCTAGATCTTTTTGTAAAATTTTGCTATCTTGTTCTGATTTAATTGTTCTATAGATTATACAATCATCGGCAAATAACCTAACTTTTGTTCCCTGTTGAGATGTTGTTGGGTAAATCATTTATATATATTAAAAAGAGTAAGGGACCTAGCACAGTTCCTTGTGGAACTCCTGAATTGACCTTAATTGGTACAGATTTAGATCATTAATTATTACAGTTTGCTCCCTGCCCAAAAGGAAGTCTTGGATCCAGTTATGTAAGGAACCTGAGATTCCAAAGTAGTTAAGTTTTTTAAGTAAACTAAGGTGGTGAACTTTGTCAAATGCTTTTGAGAAGTCTAGTAATATTGTATCTATTTGATCATTTTTGTCTAAGCCTTTGTTAGTTCATCTATTAAACCTATTAATTGTGTTTCACATGATCTGTTTTTTCTAAAGCCGTGTTGATGTGGGCATAGGGCATTATATTAGTCAAGATGGTTAATTATTCTACTATATATCACGTGTTCTAGTAATTTACAGGTGATACTAGTAAGTGATACAGGCCTGTAATTACCAGGGTCTGATTTATCCCCTTTCTTAAAGAGTGGAGTTACGTTAGCTAATTTCCAATCCTGGGGCACTTTAACCTGGTTTAGAGAGTCTTGAAAGAGAACTACAAGGATTGGGGACAGTTCATTGCTTAGTTCTTTTAATAACCTTGCAGGCAAATCATTTGGGCCAGTAGCTTTGTTTATTTTAAAGTGTTTTTTTTGGAGTGAATGTATACCTATCTTATCTACAGTTATGTTACCTATGTTCAATTTTGGTGATAGTATTTTTGTTAATTTTTGCGGACTTTTTCCATGGCTAGATTTAATTTAATTAAATATTTTCGATTTACGTCTGCTAGAGGTAAACCTCAGGAGTCCGACTTAGTGACCGGCACGGGTCACGAGCGACTGACCAACTACTATAAGACTAGGGTGCTCAGTTTAAACCTAGCGAATAGCTTTGCCTAACTTGATGAATATCTTTGCATAACTTAGCAAGCACCCTAGTCTTATAGACATGGCGAACAACGAGATAATCGATTTCAGCTACGATTTAACGTTCCTGTCTCATTTTAAACTTTTACATTTTCATAAATTTGGAACTAAAGGTCTCTTCTGATTGTAAATTTCACATTTATTTTATTTACTACTTTTTAGTACATTTTTATTTAAAAAAGTTATTTTCTACTTTTTAGTACATTTTTAACATAAGACTTGTTTTTAAAAAGTGTTTTTTTATATATTTTTATTTATCAACTGTCAACATTTGTAGACGGAACCGGCTGAAAGCATGACCTAGATCTCGGCTGACTGCAGTGGCTTGTAGCATCATCCTGCACCCCTTACCACACTAAGACAACTGAAACCCCACCCCCTTGCGACGCCTCTGCTACCTGGGAATTGCTGTTATAACAGATTACGGACAAAATACATGTAGATTTAGACATTGTGTTTTTGATACAGTAAAAACATGAAATGATAACCTTGAACTCATGCAAACTCGCTCTAGCAATCACTCATCTTTTAACACCAGCTAAGTCAGTGCTTCTCAAAGTGGTGGTCCGCGGACCGGTGCCGGTCCGTGAGCCATCCGCTGCCGGTCCGCAGATGTTCTCAAAAAAAAAGGACATAAAAAATTGTCATTGCATGGAAAATAGTGCACCGGTCCCTGGTTCAATGGATAAGATACTCTAGTTTCTCGTCACAACGAGATGACAATAATCAGCAGAGGCGTCGTTAGGTACGCGCGAGGCCTCGTGCAACAATGACCCCGCGGGACCAGAGTACTGGTAACGATCGCGAACTACCAATATGCCCAAAAGGTCATAATATCTTGATTAGATCAATTCTTACGCAAACTCTGTAGTGCAATATCTGCCGGCTCTTTTGTTACTAAAATATATTTATGTTCGTGTTTTATGAAAAATGGTTTCTTTTCGAAAAATACCGTAACGTCTTACGTTAAAATGCAATTTATTATACAAGGCAATAGTTTAAATGCATGTTTCTAATCTCAAGTAAATTGTGTACATGACTACATGCAGTGTACCTCGACATGCAGGATTACATTATCATATATCTTGGTCCATCACATCAGCGAATCACTGTATAATTTTTGTTTTTTTACGGTGAATATAACTTGGACGAAATATTCTCAAGTATGAAACGCGGGCCCCCCTAAGCGCGGGGCTTGGGGCGATTGCCCCACCTGCCACCCCCAAAGGTCGCTCCCGATAATCAGGTGCAGAAACTGAAATGTTTGAGTCCCAAAAGGGCACAGCCCGTACAGGTATGACCCGAAAGTGTTAAAGAAGGTACTACGTGCACAGCATGCAGTCGAAATGATTTGGAGGATGGCCAGATAAAAAAAAATTCACGCATAAATGAATTGGACACAGTGGCGCAAAGTTCGGGAAAGGAAGGCAGAGAAGCGAGTTAAATGGTATATTTTTTGTGGACGGGCTTCGCCACTAGAATATGTAAAAGAAACAATTAAATCAATTATGTCAATTTGAGTCATATCAGCGGACTTGACCTAAATATTAGAGTCATCCCAGTTGACTTGACCAAGATAATAAATAGAAGTAAAAAAAAAGATTTTTAAAAACCACGTTTTTATAAGCGGACTAAAAAGATGAAAATAATTATTTTTTTCACAGGAGCGTACAATTCACACATATTTCCGGATTGATAAAAATCTCAAATTTATATGCTCAAGTACTATGATTTAATATGACTAAAAACGTGGGCGGGTGCTTTTTAGGCGTTTGGCTAAAATGATTAGGGTTTACAAATGACGAGTAAGAAAATGAGTGAATTGAATTAGTTAAGCCTGAGAAGCGCCCGCCCCAAGTTTTTATTTGGTTGTTAAGTGATGCATGTAACATGGGCTAAAGTAATGTAATAAATCTATATCTGTCAATTAAGATGTTATCTTGATTATTAGACTCTATAAAAATGTGTGCTTCTGTTTAGTGTTAACTTCTAAAGTTTTGTGGCTCATTTTCTAAAAACAACTGGAATAGACCACATTAAAGTCTTAACAGATTTTAACTGAATTTGTATACGCTGTGGTAGGTTGAAGAATGTGTTAGTTACACACAGATCTTCGAGACACTATTTACAACACCCCTCTTGCCGTCCTCGGGAGGAAGGAAAGAAAAACTGCAGATTGGGTGAGGCCCACTGGGTTACAATGAATCCCGTGACGGAGACAAAAAGAAAAGCTCTATTGGCCTACAAAGCTTCCCCAGTACCTGACACCCTGCAATGTCTCAGAAATGCCAGAAACACAGCCCAGAAGACTGCACGCTCTTGCACTAACACTTATTGGGTGGAACTATGCAAAAGCATTCAATCTGCTGCTGATCAGGGAGATATTAAACAAATGTACGAAGGCATAAAAAATCAAAGTCAGCTCCAATCAAGACTAAATCAGGTGAGATGATCACAGAACGAGACAAGCAGATGCGGCGCTGGACTGAGCACTATCTAGAACTCTATGCGACACAGAATGTAGTATCTGACTCTGCCATAGAAAGAATCCCAGATCTACCAGTTCTAGATCAGCTTGATGCTCCCCCGTCACTAGAGGAGCTTAGTAGGGTTATCGATCAACTGAGAAATGGTAAGGCCCCAGGCAACGATGGCATTCCTGCAGAAGTCCTTAAGCACGGCCAGCCAGCTTTACAGAAGCCTCTGCACGAACTCATATGCGATTGCTTGGAACGCGGTCACATCCCACAGGATGTGCCTGACGCCAAAATAGTCACGCTTTATAAAAACAAAGGTGATCGCAGTGATTGCAATAACTATCGTGGCATCTCCTTACTGAGTATTGTGGGAAAGGCTTTTGCCAGAGTGATCCTTGCGCGCCTGCAAATTCTGGCACATAATGTCTACCCAGCATCACAATGCGGTTTTCGGGCTGGCCGGTCAACCATGGACATGATCGTCTCTCTCCGTCAGCTACAAGAGAAATGTCGGGAGCAACAGAAAGCCCTCTTCGTTGCCTTCATAGATCTAACAAAGGCATTTGACCTGGTCAGCCGCAAGGGTCTGCTACATATATTGGAAAAATAGGATGTGCGCCGCGGCTTCTCTCCATCATCGAGTCCTTCCACACCAATATGCACAGCACAGTGCTCTTCGATGGTTCCACCTCAGAACCCTTCCCAGTTTGTAGCGGAGTCAAACAGGGCTATGTACTGGCTCCAACACTCTTTGGTATCTTTTTCTCGATGCTTTTGCGACATGCTTTCGAGATCTGCT
Organism: Ampullaceana balthica; assembly: GCA_944989445.1. Taxonomy (NCBI): domain Eukaryota; kingdom Metazoa; phylum Mollusca; class Gastropoda; family Lymnaeidae; genus Ampullaceana; species Ampullaceana balthica. The sequence goes on along the minus strand of CALYLW010001018.1, from coordinate 189,967 downwards.
CCGAGGGTGCGAACATTCATACCAGGACGGATGGAAATCTATATAATATCAGCCGGCTCCATGCGAAGAGCAAATTGGAAAATGTGTTAATCAGAGAGTTGCTCTTCGCGGATGACGCAGCGCTTACCTCACATTCAGAGGCAGGACTCCAACAGTTGGTCAATAAGTTCTCAGAGGCATGCAAGGATTTTGGTTTAACGATTAGCCTCAAAAAGACCAACATTATGAGACAAGGCACTAACCGCCTTCCATCAATTTCCATTGAGGGAAACACCTTGGACGTCGTCGATGATTTCACCTACCTTGTCAGTAACATCACAAGCATACTCTCCCTCGATAAGGAAATAGGAACCAGAATCGGCAAGGCCGCATCATTTATGGCTAGGCTGAATCAAAGATTGTGAAACAATGCACAGCTCACTGATAGGACAAAAAATCACTGTGTACCAGGCCTGCGTGCTCAGCACACTCCTCTGTGGCAGCGAGTGCTGGACGACATATGCCAAACAAACAAAGCAACTCAACAGCTTCCACGTACGATGCTTGCGCAGGATTCTGCACATCAGGTGGCAGGACAAGATCACGAATGTCAAGGTACTCAGAAGGAGTCATATGCTGAGCATGCACTCAATCCTGAGTGAGAGGCGCCTGCGGTGGTTGGGACATGTCCGCAGGATGAGCTCGGAGCGCATTCCAAGAGCCCTGCTTTACGGTGAGCTGGCAACTGGTATGCGGAAGAGAGGACGCCCCTGCTTGCGCTTCAAGGATGTCTGTAAAAAAGGCATGACTCTGGCGCAGATTGACCGTAAAACGTGGGAGACCATTGCTGAGGAGCGCACTTCCTGGCAGGCAAAAGTATGCGAGGGCATTCAAGTCGCGGAAGCTTCCCTTACAGCCGGGAGCGAGGAGAAAAGGGCCAGGAGCAAGGGGAAGGGGGTAGAGGAGCAGGAGGAAACGCCATCATCCCATGAGGATGGACTGTTGCCATAGTATAGTAGTAGTATAGGTAGGTTGAGTAAATGGGTCACATTTGGTTGTGTTATGATTTCAGCTGTCACATAGGCCTGTTCGGATCTATGAAATGATCTGTCACAAGGGTTATGTTAGCATCACTATTTCTGATGTCATTTAACACCTGAATTGATCTTCTGACTGCAGCTGTTACATAGGCCCTGACATGGGCCCTGACTTAAGCCCTGACATAGGCCCTGACTTAGGCCCTGTTTAGCAACTCGGCGAACTAGGGCGGCTAATTTCTGGGGTGGCAGTAAGAGATACGTAAATAATGATTTTTTTAACGCCGCCTTATAGTTATAAATGGATTGAATAATTTTTCGTTGGATTTACACCTACCCGTAATCATGGAATAAAAATGTGTAGTTTAAAAAAAACCATTTTATTTACTGTATACGGCAATATATTACATTTTCCCCACTAGATCAATTATTTTGTATACATTTCCTGAAGCAAGTATACTAAGAAAATTTGCTAAAATATTTTAAAACCGAAAACTCTTCAAAGGAGAAGAAATTAACCAGAGACACTACTCTCATTATTCTGTACTCTCATTATTCTATACTCTCATTATTCTGTACTCTCAATATTCTGTACTCTCATTATTCTGTACTCTCATTATTCTGTACTCTCATTATTCTGTACTCTCATTATTCTGTACTCCCAGTATTCTGTACTCTCATTATTCTGTACTCCCAGTATTCTGTACTCTCATTATTCTGTACTCCCAGTATTCTGTATTGCCTGGATTTTGCTGGAAGTCTAATGTTTTTGCTAGTCCATATTCTGGTTAACTTCGTCATTGCTACCATTGCCGACCCATTCTAGCTCGAATTTCAGCTTTACATGTACCATCTCTAGATATAATGGCTCCTAGATATTTGAAGTTATGTGCCTCGTCCAGCTTTTGTTGGTTCATTATGACGTTTGCCATACTGGGAACTGAGGTGTTAACTAATAGCTTGCTTTTCTCTGAGCTGAGTTCCATTACATGTGCACCTGATCTGTCCGCAAATTTGTCATTGAGCTTCTGTAGTTCCCAGCTAAAAGATCTACATCGTAAGCAAATCTTAGGTTGCAAAAGGGTCTTTCACCTATAGAGATGGACGAGTGGTGATCACTGAGTATACGTGAATTAAAAACGAACATTATTGAATGTAAATACGTATTAAAGCTAAGGACACTCTGGTACCGACCCTATACATAGTCCTATGTGGATTGTTTTTATTTTTTGCCACCATCCATCGTGTGTTTGTTTCGTTTTACTTTGCTCATTGTCGTTCCTCTAATAATCTTGTAAAACTCAATTAAAATAAAAGGACTTGAGCTTCAAATTAGAATTTAGCCAGTTTATTTTTGGTCATTGATATTAAATATCGTATTACGCATTGCATCTTGTAGTAACTAGAATCTCGTGCTTTTCCTGGCACAAGTGCGAGACTGACTCCAATATCCCTGAAGAGATTACATTGCTTCCAGGGGCAGACCACCTCTCAGCCACTCAAATCATTTCAGAGACCTCAGTCTCACATAAAACGAAAAATAAAACAAACCCGTAAAAACAAAGTTTTTGACTATAAATCCCTTATATATGAGACATAACTAACAGTATTGATTATTTTCAAACGCGACAAACATTTACAGACTGAATCTGTCTTAAGTCAACTTTGCTTCATAACCCTGGGGGGGGAGGGGAAAAGTCTGGTCACCGATCGCTGGAACAAGCTCAGCGTGACACGTAAAATGTAAACAAAAGCACGCCGGTACTTCGATGGGTCGCGTCAACGCGTGACTGAACAATCCCGTGAAAAAAAACCAATAACAAACAGTGAATTTGAATTACATACGTTATATAAGGATAAACTAAAAATGCATAAATTTAATTACGGTACGTTCGATCGATATGAAATTTTGATTCGATGCATTGTTAGGTGAGACGGGTCCATGTGCCAAATTTCAGCTCGATCGGATGACGGGAAGTGGGTCATTTTTTACTTTTGTTTTTCCGCCCGCCCAAGACAGACAGAGAGAGAGATGACGACAGAGAGAGACGGCGGTGAAGTTAATATAAGGGATTTTAAAAAAGGTATTTGATTGTGAAAAAGGTCGTCAGAGCAAAAAATCTTTTTTTTTAAATCTAGGTAAACGTGGATCCTGTCAAGCCGTAATTAGTGATGTTGTCATAGACCTGTGAGATTGGAAGCAATGCGATAATATTTCAAATGTCATCAAGTGCTTGTACACATAGGGGCGAATAGCTTATAGTTGTTGATAAAGTCATGAGGATAATGTGTATGTGGTAGTGACTATCTGTTTGTAATGTTTTGAATCTTCAGTAACCCATCCACCAAAGAAAACAAATACATAAACTAGGGACAAAGTCAAGAAATTGCTGCAAGATTCATTAGCATTTTTTTTATCGACAAGAGTAACGCAATAAGTTAAATCACTAATCCTGGAAACTGGAAACACAAGAGGACAGTAAAACAAAGAGCGAAGTAGTAATAAATAATACATAAGGCGACTAATTGTAACAGGGAAATACAGCAAAACAATAATCTAATACAAAACTCAGGCAGACATAGGGATTATAAACATTTTTCTTGTTCCATTCGCAAGAACAAACACAAAATTCTTGTTTCTTCTTGTCTGGAGGTCGGAGGTGAAATGGGTTGCCTGAAACAAACCAAGAAAACCAACACTTTATCAAAATGTAAAACTCTAATAAAAATGCAAGACTAGATATAAACGATGGATACGCGTTTTCGGCAATAATCTTCTGTTTATTAGGAGCGTGAGTACTATGTTATATAAGATACGACGATGTTTTAAAGTGGTTCTTGCATGGTTATATACAAACTGGTTTGGGTCACCTCGTCATAAATAAAATTCGTAGTTCATTCACCTCTGATTTATGTGTTTGACAGCATAGTGCAGCAGTACTCAGTAGGGATGAACTCATGTCCCTGAAATGCCATAGGACGATTATCTAGGTGTCGTTAACCATACGGTCACCACACTTCACACACGATTCGGAAACATGCAAGCCAACTTGCAAACACCTGGGCTTAGTAGAACATCAAGCATTAGGTTTCATAATGAAAATTTGGAAAATTAGGGTTAAGAAAATATAATGTTGGTTACAATAAAGGATACAAGTGGCGAGGAACGGCAATCAGACTGAATAGAAAAAAAACACCGTAAAAACAAAGTTTTTGACTATAAATCCCTTATATATGAGTCATAACTAACAGTATTGATTTTTTTCAAACGCGACAAACATTTACAGACTGAATCGGTCTTAACTCAACTTTGCTTCATAACCTGAGGGGGGGGGAGGGGGGGGAGGGGAAAAGTCTGGTCACCGATCACTTGACCGAGCTCAGCATGACACGTAAAATGTAAACAGAAGCATGCCGGTACATTACTTTGATGGGTCGCGTCAACGCGTCAACTCAAACTTTCACGTGGAAAAATCGATAGAATTTTTGTTGCTCATAATCACTTATGATGAAGTAATGGAAAAATTGAAATTCAAGAGATGTTTTACAATCTACTATTTGGTGAATGAATTAAACAGATTTAACATTGTTTCAAAGTCTTAATTAAAGATAACCTGGAGCTAACCTATTATATAATCATTTCCAGTATAGTGAAAGCCACAAAGCTTGTATCAGGTGTCTGGGAGACCCCCCTCCCTCCCTGACCCCTAGTACAGACTGCATGTTCTTTCTCCACTCTCTCGTCATTAGACGCGCTACCGAATGTCAAAACAGTGTCGAAGTGACATGTCATGTTATATTACTTACATTCCCAACATCAGTGGCGTCACTAGGGGGGTTTGAGGTGGGGGCGGGCCGTCTCGGATGACACCATCATGGGGTGACACCAAAATGTAAAATTCTATGTGTTCCCATTTTTTGGCACTGGAAAACTCGGAGGATTTCTATGGTTTAAGTCGTGAGGGGGTGACACAATGGGCTACCGCCCCGGGTGACACCAACCCTAGTGACGCCTCTGACCAACATAAACACGAAGATACGTAGTAAAAATATGAGATCATTGAATCGCGCTGTGATGCTTAGAGCACGTCACACGAGTATGAGATGAAAATCAATCGTTTGTCGTCATCATATCTAACATATGAATAGAGATATTGTGTATGTGCCCACCATCAGATATTGTGCATGTGCCCACCATCAGATATTGTGTATGTGCCCACCATCCAATATTGTGTATGTGCCCACCATCAGATATTGTGCATGTGCCCACCATCAGATATTGTGCATGTGCCCACCATCAGATATTGTGCATGTTCCCACCATCAGATATTGTGCATGTGCCCACCATCAGATATTGTGTATGTTCCCACCATCAGATATTGTGTATGTGCCCACCATCAGATATTGTGTATGTGCCCACCATCAGATATTCAAACAGGGTGAACAGCCTCCCACCCAACCCACCCCACCCCCCACCACCACCCGCCCGGCTTTTCTCTCGTACCAACAAGACTTCTCTTTCTTCCCAGACAACTATAAAACCATTAACAGAGACCATCACATATTTTTTTTATGTCATGCTACCTACTACAGACACTAATTCTATAAAGAAGAGTATTGCGTCCAACGCCTTTTAAAAATATTAACAAAAAAGTTTCAGTTTTTACGCTCTGATAACCGCGGTTCTAATACCCAAACTCCTAACACCTTTATAAACTTTACAACATTGACCTGATTTCACATAAAGTCTCGCGTTATTTTCGTTGTGATATGAGGGTCAAAACTTGTGGGAAAAGTGTTGTTTGTCGTCATCAGAACGTGGCTAAAATGTAGACTTAAATGCTGGCATAGAACCCTTTAATCAAACATTCATACGCAAAAAAAATATTAAAAAATAAATAAAAGTAAATAAAGGTAAAAGGGGATTTTTAAATACCACGTTTTTATAGGTGGACTAAAAAGAAGAAAATAAGTTAAAACTTATACGTTCAAGTACTGTGATTTACTATGACTAAAAACGTTAGGCTGGTGTTTGGTATAAAAATTAAAGATTTATAATTTAGAAGGCAAAAGAGGGCTCTATGAGTGAGAGAATGAGTGAACTGCATATGTTAAACCTCATAAGCGCCCGCCCCACGTTTCACAGCAGCATGGAGGAAATAATAAATAACAAATTATTACATACAAATGGAGCTGGTTTAATTTGTTAAAACAAGAGAGCAGGGGGAAATTATTTCATAATAAAAGGAAATTCAAGATGACGCATCAAGTTTGTACTGTACCGATGTTTTATTATTGTATTGAACTTGATTAGATTTTTATTAGTGTCATGGCTGTAAATTGTTCATGAGAGGTGACTAGCGGATGAGTTGTTGTTTTTTCTGCTTATAAATAAACTAGGGGTTTTAGGGCGCCTACGGCGCCCACTTGGGCTGTAGGGCGCCAACGGCTCCCACTTTTTTTTTGGTAAATAGACCAAGTAACCTATCCTTGTTTGATAAATACGAAATATTATGCGGTGGTCGAGTGGCAGCGCACTGGACTGTCGTACCGATGGTCACGGGTTCGAATCCGTGTGAAGGCAAGGGTTTGTTCCCGGGGCGTAGGGCGTCCCTGAGTCACCACGCTCCGAATGGGTAGCTAACACTACATGCAGTTAGGCGGCTGGGTAATGCGTGGAACCCACAAAGCCGTGGCCTGTGAATGCTGCATCACTTGCCAACAGATCATCTGTCATGGTCTGTGGACGCAACTATCTTCTGCATAGAAGGAGCGTCTGTATAGATAAGATAAGATAAGAAGATATTAAACTTCTTGAAATGTACACAAAGTATTTTATAATTATACATCCTCAATCCTCTCTTTACATCGCTCTCTTTACCAAAATTAAAATATAAGCTAAAACTATGGCGTCATATAATATTTTTTTAAGAATCTTTTAGAATTTTTAGAATTTTGCACACCTCCTGATGCGCGCCTTGTATATATACTTAAAAATAAGCTCATCATGACGTCATAGCACTACGGATCCTTCCTTACAACCTGTGACTTGGGCTATTATATTCATTATACTAGTGACTAGTGTAACCCGTCAAAAATGACGGAAGTTTTCAAAATGAATACATTTCAGTTGAAATCTATTAATTTTGAAAAAATACACATCAGAATAATAAATAATGTAATACAGAACTTTTATTTATTTTTATTTGATTCATTTATTATCATATTTAACAATTTTATGCCGAACGTTCGAAAAGTGTTATTTTTGGTGCAATAATTTTATTATGTTGATCGCAGCGCTACCTAACAGCATTACAAATTTCCCAGCGCCACCTAGTTACATCCATACATACAGACAACGGGAATTATGTATTTTGATAATTGGTGCGGACGACGATGGAAGCAACGAACAAGAGCGCATTACAGTGCGCAAGTGAGCAACGAGGACAAGATCAACACAGGAATTACCATTACCGACTAAGAGCAAACCGAACAAAATGACGGTCCTTTTTTAGTATTATTAAACTAGCGTACCACCCGTCAAAAATGACGGAAGTTTTAAGCTGAATTCTATTTATTTTTTAAAAATGCACTTTTTTTAAGGGTGCCTACGGCGCCGACCTTTTTTCAAAAGTCCAACTAACTTGTCCTTGTTTGATAAATACGAAATATTAAACTTTCTGAAATGTACACAAAGTATTTTATAATAGGGGTTGTAGGGCACCAATGGCGCCCCCTTTGTTTTTTATTTTATAATTAACCATCATCAAATCCTCTTTTTACATCGTTCCCTTTTCCAAAATTAAAATATGAGTTAAAACAATGACGTCATTTTTTTTTGTACAGCGCATCTTCAATTTGCACACCTTTTGATGCATTGCTGCAGGAATTTGTTGCGCTGCTTTCTAAAATTAGTAGCGTCACGGACAGACAGACATGCATGACAGACAGACGTGACAGAGGTTGCAAATTATGTATATTGATCATTTATATTACCTCGTGGTGCCTGCTTGCTTGCTTGTGTGCTGAAAAAAACTTTGGATCGATTTTTAACACACTTCCTCGTAAGCTAGCGAGCTAATATTTTGCAGTCAGACTTGTGCTAATGATAAAAATGATGTGTCAAAATTTCAGTTAAATCGAATGTACCGTGATTAAATTAATGAATTTTTCGATTATCTTTATTTATCTCTATGTAACATGTTAACTTTTTTTTGCTATAGTGTCGTGGTGCGTATTATATTGAACAACCTTTCCTGTCTCGCAATAAGGTGCGTATTTTATTTACAACACTTTTTATAAACATATTCCTGATCTGTGCGCATTATATTAAATATGTTTTACGACACATAACTACAAGTTTGTATTTTTGGATTGTCTTGCGCTGCGTATTATAATGAACATTCTTTTAGTTATGTCTCGTGCATAAAGAATTCATAGTCAAAAACTTGTTTTTTTACGGGGTTTTGTTTTATTTCCGAATGATATACGTGAACTTTTTCATCTAGTAAAATAATTTGAGAAAATGTGCACTCAAGAAACTCACTTAATATTCATAAGATTTCAAATTAGTGCTAACCAATGTTCCCCTTAAGTTTCGTTGGTCCGTATGCAAATTTAAAAAACAAAACAAACTCGTGTGCAAAGTTGCCCAGCATCCATTATCTTTGTTGCAAAATTTTACAACATTTTATGCGCCGTAATTCTAAACTTCTGCACGGCGTCTGCGCGGCCACGCAACTGCGCCGCTGAAAGGGAACATCGGTGCTCACCCTCATACCCATGTGCAATCCTAAGCACTCTTCAATTCATGCATCTAATCTATAGGAATTTTTCAGGAAACCTTTTGTTACGAATATATTTTAAATTTTAACGTATAATATATTTAAAACATATCGTAACATTAATATACATAATTCCCGTCGACTGTATGTATGTATGTATGTATGTATGTATGTATGTATGTATGTATGTATGTATGTATGTATGTATGTATGTATGTATGTATGTATGTATGTATGTATGTATGTATGTATGTATGTATGTATGTATGTATGTATGTATGTATGTATGTATGTATGTATGTATGTATGTATGTATGTATGTATGTATGTATGTATGTATGTATGTATGTATGTATGTATGTATGTATGTATGTATGTATGTATGTATGTATGTATGTATGTATGTATGTATGTATGTATGTATGTATGTATGTATGTATGTATGTATGTATGTATGTATGTATGTATGTATGTATGTATGTATGTATGTATGTATGTATGTATGTATGTATGTATGTATGTATGTATGTATGTATGTATGTATGTATGTATGTATGTATGTATGTATGTATGTATGTATGTATGTATGTATGTATGTATGTATGTATGTATGTATGTATGTATGTATGTATGTATGTATGTATGTATGTATGTATGTATGTATGTATGTATGTATGTATGTATGTATGTATGTATGTATGTATGTATGTATGTATGTATGTATGTATGTATGTATGTATGTATGTATGTATGTATGTATGTATGTATGTATGTATGTATGTATGTATGTATGTATGTATGTATGTATGTATGTATGTATGTATGTATGTATGTATGTATGTATGTATGTATGTATGTATGTATGTATGTATGTATGTATGTATGTATGTATGTATGTATGTATGTATGTATGTATGTATGTATGTATGTATGTATGTATGTATGTATGTATGTATGTATGTATGTATGTATGTATGTATGTATGTATGTATGTATGTATGTATGTATGTATGTATGTATGTATGTATGTATGTATGTATGTATGTATGTATGTATGTATGTATGTATGTATGTATGTATGTATGTATGTATGTATGTATGTATGTATGTATGTATGTATGTATGTATGTATGTATGTATGTATGTATGTATGTATGTATGTATGTATGTATGTATGTATGTATGTATGTATGTATGTATGTATGTATGTATGTATGTATGTATGTATGTATGTATGTATGTATGTATGTATGTATGTATGTATGTATGTATGTATGTATGTATGTATGTATGTATGTATGTATGTATGTATGTATGTATGTATGTATGTATGTATGTATGTATGTATGTATGTATGTATGTATGTATGTATGTATGTATGTATGTATGTATGTAGTAGTATGTATGTATGTATGTATGTATGTATGTATGTATGTATGTATGTATGTATGTATGTATGTATGTATGTATGTATGTATGTATGTATGTATGTATGTATGTATGTATGTATGTATGTATGTATGTATGTATGTATGTATGTATGTATGTATGTATGTATGTATGTATGTATGTATGTATGTATGTATGTATGTATGTATGTATGTATGTATGTATGTATGTATGTATGTATGTATGTATGTATGTATGTATGTATGTATGTATGTATGTATGTATGTATGTATGTATGTATGTATGTATGTATGTATGTATGTATGTATGTATGTATGTATGTATGTGTGGATGTAACACGCTACTAATTTTAGAAAGCAGAGCACCAAATTACTGCACCAAAAATAACTATTTTCGAACGTTCCGTATAAAATTGTTTAATATGATAATAAATGAATCAAATAAAAATAAATAAAACAAATGAAAGTTCTGTATTACGTTATTTTTTAATCTAATGTGTATTTATTTTGAAAACTTCCGTCATTTTTGACGGGTGATACGCTAGTAAATAAAATATTTCGCTCCAAAAGCGATTTGGATATTTTAAAGAATCTCAGACAGCGTAAATATGTGAAGTTTTTATGTATGTGTGTGTGTATGTGTGATTGTGTGTGTGCGTCTGCACGTGCGTGCGTGTGTCAATATCTGTGTCTGTCTGTCTATGTGTGTCTCTGTGTCTGCCTGTGTGCCTGTTCGTCTCTCTCTCTCTCTCTCTCTCTCTCTCTCTCTCTCTCTCTCTCTCTCTCTCTCTCTCTGTGTGTGTGCGTGTGTGTGTGTGTGTGTGTGTATATATATATGTGTGTGTGTGTGTGTGTGTGTGTGTGTGTGTGTGTGTGTGTGTGTGTGTGTGTGTGTGTGTGTGTGTGTGTGTGTGTGTGTGTGTGTGTGTGTGTGTTTAGGAATGTGTTATTTTCACAGACTGACCAATACACACATGGTGTCATCGGCGTGTCATCTAGAAGAAAGTGTATCTCAATAATGCGATTGGCACGCACATAACTCCACTCCACAGGACTTAAACACAGTCATCGGCCACCTTAGTTGGATTTGTTAGCTTTACTTCAAAATCGGTTCACGATTTCTCATCTTTCCTGTTGTGATGATAAACAAGAAGCACTACCAGTTTCAGCTTTAAAATAACAGCTGCCCTAATGAACAGCATCGTTCCACAGTAGTTAGTAATATTTCTGTTTCGTTAGTAAGAAATTCGGCGTTGTAATATTCTCTAATTCTAAAGAATTTTATTAGCTGTGGTTTGTACAGCACACTATAGAATGTCGTCTCCCAATAGTATACGCCTGCCCGATGATTAATCTATGAGTTTTCACATATCTTCAGCAGCGACTCCTGGTAAATAAACCGAATACGAACCTGTCGATCCGATTCCACTGTAATTCTGGCGACCGATTCCAGTGTCCCTCTAAAAACTTTATGATATTTAAGTGGACCGATTGTGCAAGTGTCAAAAATGTGTGATTGATCTAATAGGAAGGGATGCGTGTGTAAACTAATGAGTAAACATTTGAACGAACCAAAAGTAAACAGATGTGCGGTGATAATGGGGACATTTAATTATGGGGACATACAATTTTATGGTGATTTTTTTCCCCTTTCGTAAAGCCCAACGGCGTTGCTGATCAGTTAAAAGGATAGATTTCAAGTGATAATATCCGGAGTAACTTATAAGTGAATACCTCCAAGTTAAGTTCTGTTCATCAATGAATGATGTCTAAACACAAATCAATACTTCAAATTTTTAGAATGTTTTATATTATAATATTAAAACTTTCTTATCGCAACTGATTTATTACAGACGATCCTTCTATACAGAAAATTATTGTGTCCTACGCTTATCCATAGTTAATGTTAATGTCTAGTCTTGCATTTTTATTAGAGTTGATAATTGTTGATTGTGGAGTGTTTTCCTGGTTTGTTCAGGCAACCCATTCCTCGCCCAAACTCAAGACGGGAAGAACGAGAATTTGTACGCGTTTTTTCTTGCATATGGAACAAGAAAAGTTTTTATACCTATGTAGTTTATTGTTGTATTGTATTTTCAAATTAGAATTTAATGCCTATGCAATATTACTACTTTAATATTTCTTCTTCTATCCTCTTTTGTTTCTATTATTCAGCGCAAAATAGATCCTTACATAGCACAGACATTTTCGACAAAACATAGAAAACCTCCCTTCATGCGCCAATTATAAATGCCCAATTTTCCATTTTGTGCCAGTTGTGGCAATACATGTAAGGCTTTCCAATTTGAGACATTCTTAAAATAAGTCCCTTTTTTAAAATTTAAAATATTTCTTGAACCTATACCAAAAGTGCAATATTGAACCAGTTTTGTTCTGCTCCAGAGTCCAAGATCCTTTTAATCTAAAATATTTAATTAGTGTAAAGATTTGTTTTTGTTTCGTTACCCTATAATGCTGAAATTAAAGTTTTTAGTTATAAAAGCACTTAGGTCTGAAAACCAAGAAGCGGGTGTGAAATTTTAAAGTATCGTTTAGAAAAATGATTATTATGAATTAAAAAATATATATATTTTTTAGGATTTTTTAAAAAAAAATATATATGTTCTTTAAATATTTTTTTAAAGATATTTTTTTTCTTTTTAAACTATTCAGTTTTAAATTAAAAAATTTTCGCAGTTTGTAAATCACGGTATATTGCTATTATAAATATTAACTTTACTCAAGGATACTAGATCTGTTAACAACCAAATTAAACCGACCTTATTAATGAAATCAGCTGTATATAGACTCATGGCCGCAAGAAATCAATAAGAACACTCCACTTCAACAGATTGAGAACCACGAAAAACAGTCGCAATGAGTCGACGTTGACCTAAAAAAAAAGACCTGGGGTTATTGAATGGGGTGGGTAGAAAGGTGTGTGGTGGGCGGGGTGTTGGTTGGACTACTGGCCTATCCATAAAATGGGTCACGACCTGCCCTAGATACGGTTTGAAAACAAAGTTCCACACTGCCCTCTGGCGATAAAATGTAAACCCAGCTGATAGCGGGGGTTGTTTATTTATGAAGCAGATTTCCCTCCCCGTGGAACTATGTTTGAATGGTGGAAATAATAGATAACATGGTGTGATGTGTTGTTGGACCAATAGTTGATCATTGTTAGCAATCTTCTTTTGTACGAAAGTTAGAGTCTAAGATCGATGCTTGGATCATTATGTATCCTGTGTAAAAAAAAAGAAAAGGAGTCTCTGAGGCATGTTTCTTTGAGGAGGGTGCAAGGAGTCGCCAATGTTTCTCTGAGGAGGATGCAAGGAGTCGCCAAAGTTTCTCTGAGGAGGGTGCAAGGAGTCCCCAATGTTTCTCTGAGGAGGATGCAAGGAGTCAACAATGTTTCTCTGAGGAGGATGCAAGGAGTCAAAAATGTTTATCTGAGGAGGATGCAAGGAGTCAACAATGTTTCTCTGAGGAGGATGCAAGGAGTCAACAATGTTTCTCTGAGGAGGGTGCAAGGAGTCACCAATGTTTCTCTGAGGAGGATGCAAGGAGTCAACAATGTTTCTCTGAGGAGGATGCAAGGAGTCAAAAATGTTTCTCTGAGGACGATGCAAGGAGTCAACAATGTTACTCTGAGGAGAATGGAAGGAGCCAACAATATTTCTCTGAGGAGGATGCAAGGAGTCAACAATGTTTATCCGATGAGGATGCAAGGAGTCGCCAATGTTTCTCTGGGGAGGATGCAAGGAGCCAACAATGTTTCTCTGAGGAGGATGCAAGAAGTCAACAATGTTTCTCTGAGGAGGATGCAAGGAGTCAACAATGTTTCTCTGAGGACGATGCAAGGAGTCAACAATTTTTCTCTGAGGAGGATGCAAGGAGTCAACAATGTTTATCCGATGAGGATGCAAGGAGTCGCCAATGTTTCTCTGGGGAGGATGCAAGGAGCCAACAATGTCTCTCTGAGGAGGATGCAAGAAGTCAACAATGTTTCTCTGAGGAGGATGCAAGAAGTCAACAATGTTTCTCTGAGCAGGATGCAAGGAGTCAACAATGTTTCTCTGAGGAGGATGCAAGGAGTCAGCAATGTTTATCTGGGTAGGATACTTTGCAGGAGTGCTTGTATCAGGGTTGGATCTTGGAAGGCAATAATCCCATTAAATGTTTCGATTGCTGTCACCTATACTTACACTTGTAGGATCTTGCTCCAGTTATGGTTTTCTTTAACTTACACTTGTAGGATCTTGCTCCAGTTATGGTTTTCTTTAACTTACACTTGTAGGGTCTTGCTCCAGTTATGGTTTTCTTTAACTTACACTTGTAGGATCTTGCTCCAGTTATGGTTTTCTTTAACTTACACTTGTAGGATCTTGCTCCAGTTATGGTTTTCTTTAACTTACACTTGTAGGATCTTGCTCCAGTTATGGTTTTCTTTAACTTACACTTGTAGGATCTTGCTCCAGTTATGGTTTTCTTTAACTTACACTTGTAGGATCTTGCTCCAGTTATGGTTTTCTTTAACTTACACTTGTAGGATCTTGCTCCAGTTATGGTTTTCTTTAACTTACACTTGTAGAATCTTGCTCATGTTATTGCTGTCCTTCGGAGGAACGAGCCGTTCTTGTATTGTGGTGAGTTGATGAATGAGCTCGCAGTTGACCCAAATTTACTTCTCACATCTAGGATACAGGACTGCCCAAGTGATCGTGGACGATCATTCCTTAAGATGAGGTTTCTTACGTGTATTTTATTGCTGAGGCTGGCCAAACATCACACATCATGACTGCCCGTTGGCTAGTACGCCGCTGGTCGTTACACCGAAATTTTCTGTTGTCATAAATATACCCCGTTTATTCATCATTCCAGTTATGCGGTTGACTGACTGCCACAGCAGTGGTGATATGCAGCCCTGGGGATGTGCAGAAAGCGGCAGCCGTAGAGACACTTGAAGGGGTGGAAGCAGAGCTCACTGACGAGTCTGAGAATCTACGAGAAATGAATGCAGTAAATAGTGCACTAATGCTATACTCCTTTGGAGGTCCGCCAGAATGGGAACAATCAGGTTCCAGTGAGACAATGGCAACGCATTTCAATGCGGAGTTTTTAAGCAAAGAAATATGGCATTTGAGGATGTGCATAATAAATTGCAGACATTCACTTAGAAGTCTTTTTCTTTGACTCAAGCTTTACTCTTGAGGACAAGGAAACACGCAAAATATGTCACCGTGCATGGGGAATTGATTGGGAAAAACAGAAAGAGTTTGTTTACCAGTCGACAGTGCAACTCATTCTTAGCCATGTCACAATAGCAAAACCCGGTCAGCTTAACCCAAACCTTAGATCTCCTATGACTACCTCCGGCCACAGGTTGGCCGACTTTTGTTGGAACACATGGTGCATCAGGTCAGCACGCCAACAGGCCACATACAAGCAAAACAGACTCAATGTGTGTGTTGGGGGGGGGGTGTTGTCACCAGAGCATGGGGGCTTGGACTCGATGTGAAGATTGATAAAAACAGAAAACTGCACGGGCCATTCCTGGATTTTGACAAGACCAAACTTGGACTGAAACAGTGGCGCATCTGCTGGTTCCGTGTCAGACGGTGGACACAGCTGGGGGAGTGGTGGACATTGCTGGTGGAGTGGTGGACATTGCTGGTGGAGTGGTGGACATTGCTGGGGGAGTTGTGGACATTGCTGGGGGAGTGATGTACATTGCTGGGGGAGTGGTGGACATTGCTGGGGGAGTGGTGGACATTGCTGGGGGAGTGGTGGACATTGCTTGGTGAGTGGTGGACATTGCTGGGGGAGTGGTGGACATAAATGTTCTCTTTAAGCTGCGCGGCCACGCAGACATCTGACCGACGCCGCGCAGCAGTTTAGAATTACCGCGCAGCAAATTTTGTAAAATATTGCACAAAAATTGATGCTGTGCAACTTGGGGCGGGTGCTTATGAGGTTTTACTTATGCAGTTCACTCATTCTCTCACTTATAGATTTCTCTTTTGCTTTCTAAATTATACATCTTTAATTTTTTATACCAAACACCTATCATTGTGTTGTATTTCTAAATAAGAATGGGATTTTGAAGCATTCGCCCCACGTTTTTAGTCATGTTAAATGAAAGTGCTTGAACTTATAAGTTTTAAATTATTTTCTTCTTTTTAGTCCACTTATAAAATCGTGGTTTTTAAAAATATTTGTTTTTACCTCTATTTATTTTCAGCTAGGTGGAAAACTTCTGAAGGTTCCAGGTATTCTTCACTCCGCCTTTAAACCACGTTGGCGTTGTTAGGTGAAGAGCTTTTTATGTGACGTTAAAAGGAAACAAAAAAAAACTGCTTCGTCATTGGATCATGTTGATTAGGCCGTACTTGGAGAACCTATTGGCCACAATCTGGTACTAGTACATCCATGCTGTTACAGTCTGTTGAACAATTGGAGAATATATTGGCCACAATTTCTTATGAGTACATCCCTGTGGTTACAGCCTAATGTACAACTTGAACTGAGACACAGGAGTACATGAATTGTGAATCTGCTAGCTAGGTCCTGATCTTTGTAGACAAGTTTTCTTTGTAGAAAATTTTCAGACTTTTTTTTTGCCACTATCCGGTATATTCTCCCCCCCTCTCCACTCCTTCCCCCAAACAGTAAGCAGTTATTAAAGTTTCTACACTCATACTTGTCCCATATGATCTTAAAAAAGACCTTTTGCGGTGCTTCAGCTTGACATTAAAATGACCTCTTTATAACCTCTTAATAACAATAATTGCATGACGTAAATTTTTAATTTAAAAAAAAATCATTTTTTGACCTCTCGTGGTCCTTGAAATTTTTAGGAGGTTTAATTGTATGAGCGCTTGTGTTGACGTTTTCTCTCCAAGTCTTTGGAGGTTTAATTGTATGAGCGCTTGTGTTGACGTTTTCTCTCCAAGTCTTTGGAGGTTTAATTGTATGAGCGCTTGTGTTGACGTTTTCTCTCCAAGTCTTTGGAGGTTTAATTGTATGAGCGCTTGTGTTGACGTTTTCTCTCCAAGTCTTTGCAATGAGAGGCAGCCATTTTAAACCCAATAAGTAACATAAATTATTTGTGTTATTGGCCTCGTGGGTGAAACGAGCTAGTCAAACACTGACCGGATGAGTGAATCAACCAATCCCGCCAGATCGACGTATATCTGACCACCATTTGCTGAACCTGTCTGACCACGTGGGGTAGACAGACGCACAGACATGTACCAATGACGTCAGTTTCGTAAACCCGAGTTCGACTTTTCTATCATAATGCTACAGAACCGTTGACCAATAAACAGGCTTCGAAATCCAGCCTGTTCGAATACTGGTTTAAGATTTTGTTCCGATCTAATCCGACCACCCACGTCCCACCACCCACGTCCCACCACCCACGTCCCACCACCCACGTCCCACCACCCACGTCCCACCACCCACGTCCCACCACCCACGTCCCACCACCCACGTCCCACCACCCACGTCCCACCACCCACGTCCCACCACCCACGTCCCACCACCCACGTCCCACCACCCACGTCCCACCACCCACGTCCCACCACCCACGTCCCACCACCCACGTCCCACCACCCACGTCCCACCACCCACGTCCCACCACCCACGTCCCACCACCCACGTCCCACCACCCACGTCCCACCACCCACGTCCCACCACCCACGTCCCGTGTTGAACCTAAACGTATCCATTCAGATCTAACACAAAATGTTGAATTTTTTTCCCCCCCGATATCTGGTGGTGTGGGTGGAATAATTCCTTTATCTAAGACTTCAGATAACTCGAGGTTTCTCCAAAAACAAATATATACAAATTATCCACCCCTTGAATTTTATACCGTCGAATCCCACTATCTCCCCTCGTCGTCAATGCATCTCTGTCAACTGGAAGAAAAAAATATTGAACAAATACAGGGCACAGGAGAGGTGAAGAAGTCCCCTCATGCTAACAGGGGCAAAGTTCCAGCCAGGATTTTCCACCCGACGTAAAAATAACCACTGGTTTCTTGCCTGTCCTTATTTCAATGACGGCCGGTCGGAGTAATCTCAGTGTTTATTGTTGTCATGCGCAGGCGTAGCCTAAGGGGGAATGTGAGCTCCCCCCCCTCCCCCCAAACCGCCCTGCATACGGCCATGATGATGATCTTAATGAAAATACTCAATGTGTTTTATTTTGTAGGTTAGTCCTGGTCACAATGAATATAACAGTTTATTTCCTCGTTAGCTTCAATACGTTCAATCAAACACCTGTAATGGTGTCAAACTCAGAGGTCAGACTCAGAGGTCAAAAGATGGTCACACGCCTATGTTTAGACTTCACATCGTTTGGTGACACAGTTTTATCAGCCTGAGGTTTAACTAGCGATTACTTTTACCACATATTTAACAAAATACAAGGTGATCAACATTAAGTCACGCACTATACCATGGATTTCATGAAATATTGCCAATGATGATATTTTCAGCATAAAAATTTTCAGCAAAGAAGTTCTAAACGCTAACCCCCCACCCCCCTGCATCAGTGCTTAGCGAAAGGGGGGAAAGGTGGGGTGTACATGTGTCCCTGGCCGCTAAGATAAACAGGCTCCGAAAAAGACCTACAATATCACATTATATTCATTATAATAAGTTGGTCGCTCAAAAACCATCCTGATGACTTCGCGACTAACTCTTGTCGGACATGTGGACGCATCTTTTGGGCAAGAATTTGTATAAAAAATATTTTTAAAATCTTTTTTTTTAAAAAGCACACGCTTTTTATTTACATATAGAAAGTGCACTAAAAGGAAGAACATAAAAAAATTCGATCCGTGAACCTATCGACTGCACATAAAAGCGTGGAGCGCCCATCACAACTCATTTCTTATTGCAACTACTATTTTGCATATAGATAAATTTTTCTAATTAATATGATAGTAGCATGTATATGATCAAAGTTGTGAAACTTTAAATGTTTATTAATATTCATATAAATTTGTATTTATGTTTCGCAGCCTTGTACATGACAGCGAGTTGTGATGAGGGCCCCACGCTTTTATGTGCAGTCGATAGGTTCACGGATTGAAATTTTTTATTTTCTTCTTTTTAGTGCACTTTCTATATTCTATATGTAAATAAAAGCGTGTGCTTTTAAAAAAAAAGATTTTTTTAATATTTTATTTTCTACTTTTTAGTATCAAAATTTTTTTAATCAATTTTTCGACATAATCAATTCAATTTAATTAGTCAAACTTCGTTGTCTATAACTTAAATGTGATAGTGGTAAAAAGATAGATTATTAATTACAAATTTTATGTATTAAAAAAAAACAGTTTCCCCAACTGAAAATTTAACCCAGTACCTCAAGGTCGAAAATCCATTACGTTAACAATTCGGCCAACTAAGCAACACAAATTTCACTTGTTCCTCTTGTATTATCATGTCAATTTAGATTTAGTTTCGTATTACTGAGCTGTTTAACACCTGGAATGTGGTCACCGATGGCTGGTGGTGAACTCCGGTGACATTCACGTGAAAGTCAAGAATAGCACGGATACAGATTATATATAAAGATAAACTTAAAAATGCATTTATTTAATTACGGTACATTCGATCGATCTGAAAATTTTGATACAATGTATTGTCATCCAAGATCTATCTGTGGTAAAATTTTGAGATCTCTAGGACCATCAGAAGTGGTTTAATTTTACGTTACAAGATTTAACGGATACAACATACAAA